>WYDI02005082.1:0-57904 GCA_009867235.2 Psittacus erithacus | reverse complement strand
ATTGAGCCATTGACCACAACTCTTTGCGTGTGGCCATCCAGCCAGTTCTTTATCCACCGAGTGGTCCACCTATCAAACTGATGTCTCCCCAGTTTAGAGACAAGAATGCCATGTGGGCCAGTGTCAAACGCTTTGCACAAGTCCAGGTAGATGATGTCAATACTAGAATGGAGAAAACCAGGGATGTAAAGTGAACCGGAATGACCCTTTCCTACATCATGTGGCTAAATTCAATTATTTATAGTTCTCATTTATACAGGAAAGCTCTACATTTTTGACTACATGTCATACATATACACCTATATCTATAGGACTTAGGTTATATGAGCCTAAAGTAATACAGGTATCTTTGATTTCCACTTTTCTTTAGTATTTTAGGTGACTAGAAGAAAAGCTGCTATTGCTCAGTAATTACTAGCCCCAACATGCTCTACAAAATAAACAAAAATTAATGAGTGTTTTAAGTTAAACTCATGTTCCATTTGCCCCTAAATCCCTGAAGGAAAATCAGAAAACCTGGCAGGAATTCCAGCCAGTGTTAAAAGTTCTGCTTATCTGACACATCCACAAGTTCATATTTCATCATGCCTGTTATTCCTCCTTCTCTGGTCTTATTTGCAGTAAAAACAAGGGATACCAAACGTATAATTTGTTCCTACAAAACTACAATACCAGAAAACAAAACAAAGCAGAACCACAGAGGAAGCCACCTTCTCCAAGTGCAGATGTCAGTGCTTACAGTTTTTCATAATTAGAGTTAAATAAGCTGCTCCACTGAGAAGTTTGATATGGTTGCCATGTTAGAGCTTGACAGCATTTTTCCAGAGCTGCATTCTGTCCATCACTGTCATATTCTTGCACTTCATCAGCACAGTCCTTAACAGTTGCTGCAGGGAGATAGCGACAATTCAGTTATTACTTTCGTGACTAGCCAAAAATCCTGCATAAACATTTTTATAAATATATTTACATATATATAAAGCACAAGTACATTGCGTATATATTTAAATAGGATTGCCCTTTGCAGTTATTCTAAAAGATCATGTTATATTCCCTTGCCCTAGAAAATAAAATTTTCAGCTTTTACTGATTTGCAAAATATTACACATGTAGAGCTTCCTATTTTTATTTGCTCTAAAAGGATGGATAGTTTCTTTTAGGAGGGAGGAAAGAAGAAAAAAGCTAAGCATTTTACTGTAATATGCAACACTACAAGAAACAGTTAAACAAAATAATTACATGTTTCCTTTTCTTTCTACTATAGGTTTAAACTGAATATACCCCAGCTCACTGCAACAGGTACTTTGTGCCAGAGAAGGAGGCACAGCTTTCCAATAGCAAGCACATTCACCACTATGTTTGATTGACTGGTTAATGCTTTCTAAGCATTCTGAGATAGACAGGGCCAACCATAATTCTCTAAGATATCATACATTTTATTAAGACAGAGTAAAATATGGTAAGAGGGATAGATAAATGGAGCGCGGTAATGACAGGAGAAAATATATCGTTGAGCATATAAACTAAGATCTATTCACAAGCCAGTGGCAGCACATTAAGACAGAGCCTAAAGAACGATTTCAGGCCTGAGCTTTGCAGTTCCCTGCTTTGGACATAGAGCAGAGAGAAAATATGTTAAAAGAAAAACAAAAACCCTACAGAGTAAAGAAATTCACATCTCATTTCTAAATTATCCCCATGCCATTTTTATCAAGGCCTGTACTCTTTTTCCAATAGCACATGTGTCAGTGAGGTCTTATTAAGTGATTCCCAAGCAAAGCATATTTCAAAGCTGTGTCTATAAGTATTAAAACCAGCAAGAGCAATTTTAGACACAGAAGTACTGTTGTCTTCTCTTTCCAGCAAGGGTAGATTTAAAAGGACTAGTAACAATCAAGAAACACTGATCAAATAAAAGATACCAAGGAAAAGTAACCTACTAAATTCAGTTATAACTCATTAAAATTGTTCTAAAAGACTGATTTAATGCTGCAAAAATTCTTACTCTAAGAAATAACAAGCAGCTCTCAGATTTCCACTTGCAGACAAGTATGGAATTCCTCAAATGAACTGTTCATTACAAACCGTTCATTCGCAGAGAGCCTCACACTTCACAGAAGCTGATCCGTTTCTGTACTTGCCTGATAAGCTTTTTTGTATCAATTGGTATAAGCTTAACATTTTCATCTTGATAAAACAATGAGCTGAATTAATTTGGGGAAGGGGAAGAACACACAGCTTTCACCAAGTTTGAGCATTGATACACCTAGTACTGAAAAATTGGAGTTGAGGTGATAAAGGGAAACTGCAATCTGTTTACTCATCCACTACATTAATTCCTTGTTAAGCTGACCCAAGACAATTTCTTTACCGCGTTAATTTAGCACCAAGTAAAGTCAGCAGAGTATGGTATCATCTGCGTGTGGTAGGCTCACACGTGGAGAAGGGCAGAATATTTTGTCCAGAGAGTCCTCAGTAAACATCAGCCTCTAATGGCTGTCTTTGCCCAGTATAGAATCACGGAATCATAGAATAGTTAGGGTTGGAAAGCACCTTAAGATCATCAAGTTCCAGCCCCCCTGCCATGGGCAGGGACACCTCACACTAAACCATGCCACCCAAGGCTCTGCCCAGCCCGGCCTTGAACACCGCCAGCTGTTCAAGTTATATAAATAGGTATATAAATAGGTCCTGGTTTTCAAAAACACTAAAAAGGTAGATTCCTCCAAACCTGGTAGTGGAGTACAGACTGTTAATGCTATGCTACATTTTCAGAGCTAGCAGGAGCTGTGCTCTTAAAATATTTACTTATATATGACATGAGCCATTACATTTCATCTTCACACAGTCGCTTACCTTGTCTGGAGTCCTGAGCCTGGACTGGAGAATCAGTGGCATCTCCCAGTAACTGTGAGAGCTTCCTTTTTCTGCCTGATGCTGCAGAAATACTTTTTTAAAAGGATGCATTGCATTACTCATTTATAAGTTTAAATACAGCTATTACAGAATCATAACAAGAGAACACCCAAGTATTTCATTCTAACTGTACTATCATCCAAATTCTCATTTGCCAGGGGAGGAGATCATTGTTGGCTTTTTAAAACTGAATTATGCAATTTTTTTTCCTTCCAAAACACAAATTTGGTTTGATATTTTTTTAATTTCATATGAATAAAGAAGCTCATCCTTTTTAAAAACTTAGTGCCTAAACAGCAGGGGTTCACTGTTTCCTGACATTTGCATTAAAATCATAGCTTTTCTTGAATAATTGTAGTGCACCAAGTACGAATTAATTTTCCTTCATATACAGAAAACACTTGTAGCAGTTAAACTAATCCCTTAATGAAAAGATCTCGAGAGGCAACTGCTTGGTAACAGTTCCTCATTTCCCAGAGAGTGAGATTTTAAAAAATGCTCCTTTATGCAAAGGGGGGAAAAAAAAATGTTCCAAAAGTTTTATGTTACAAAATGTAAATTAGAATATCCTGACAGAGGGTCACTCCTTCTGGGTGAGGGAATAAAAAGCCAAACTCCAGGTCTCGGTCAGACCCAGTAGGCATTCAAATTCAGGTTTCTCCACAAAGAGAAGAAAAGCCTGCCCACTACATTAATTTTGATTGGTTTTCTGGGCTTGTTCCAAAGTTCCACATTTGGTCAAGAAGTGTTTTGTATCTTAAGTCAAATAATCAATGCATTCCCTCAAAAAAGAACAGAATTTTGACTAACTGGCATCTACGACTGGAAAACAAAGAACACAAACAGCTCCACTGAGAAATCCACGCCCAGCTTCTTTCCCCACATCACATGTAACATGTAATTGAGCTCTGTACATGACACAGAGCATCCGCAAGCCCAGGACTAACACTGATGAATTCACATTTCTCCCCAACCAGGGGGAGCCCCCTCTGGCACGCATCAGTTAATTCATTCTTACTAGGTATCACAGTTGGATGCTTGCACCAGTCAGTGTATTTTAAATAATTAAGTGCCCACAACACGCTGGTGTATGAGTGTGGCAAATGGTATTCGAATACCATTTCACTTGCTTACATAGATAGGATACCGGGTTTTCTATATTTCTCAGGTCACTTGTCAAAACACAAAATTCTCATGGACAAATCCCTACAGTAGGTATTGCAAAATGCCTGAATACTTTAATACTCCAGTTATGAAACACCTGTTGATCCCTCCTCAGCCTTCTAATGTTTTAAGAATGGAAATCCATTTCTACTTCCAATCTGAACTTTTGAGGAAAAAAACTTCAACCAAAAGTGTCTCAAAAATGCCTAAACACTGCCATCCTGTGGAAAACCCTACACCCACAGGGATTTTTACCAGTCTTAAACCATGTGTTCTACTAGGTCTTTTTTTTTCTGTATCTGCCTCATCTGTTGCATTAAAAGCTTTATCATTTACCCAGAAATCTGAGATGCATTTGGCTGAAAGTATGAATAATTAAAACCCAAAGAGCTGGAGGCTGTAGCATGATTCCAAGGAGTCGCAGCATTTCCTGTCTTCAGGCAGTAGCCTTGGGGGATTGTGGAAGGATGCCCACTAGCACTGGGGTCAGAGTGAGTCTCCATGAACCTGCAGGGAAGCCTGCTGGGTGTCACAGCAGATGGCCATGGGAGTGGAGGCTGCAGTCCGCTGGGCCACATATTGTACCATGGGGCTGCAAGAAGTAAACAGACAAGAAAGTAAGGATGAGGAACAGGAACTGCAGACCTTCCTATGAGCTTGGGAGAGGTTGAATCTATGTGACCTACTCTGGAGCTGTGGTGGAGAGCACGGTTCCGATCCAGAGTCCGGTGGGGAGTCTGGCAACTGGCTTTGCCTACGGATGATAAAGAGATTTTCATTTCTACTGGCAGAAGACACACAAAGCACCCACAAAGATGACCACAAAGCAACGCTGAAAGCAGCTGGAGAGGAACCGCCAGGGTACTGACAAAAGTCTTCAGAAAGCATTGCTCACCGTGGCTTCTGCTCTTTCTCACAGGAGCAATGTCACTTCATCACTTACTTGGTAGCTTCATCAGACTATCTCCCATGGCCCTCTGCCTCTCTCCCAGGCAGGGACGCCCCATCCATTCCAGCTCCTGCCCAAACTCCCCACAACCCACTGGCTTCAGTCTTCCTTCCTTCCCATGAGCAGGTCTCCATTTACCTCCAGGCACACCAGCTACTGTGAAGACACAGAGCTCACAAGGGCTTTAAACGCATTCTCTGCAGGCTACAGGGTAAGGATCTATAGCATCTTCATCCACTGCTAGGCTTCTTCAGACTTTAGATTGGCCAAACCACTCTCTGACTCTGTCAGAAAGACGGTAGCAGGTCCCATCTTAGAGGAGCAGCCCAGATGCAGTGGGAAGCAGGGGCTGCTGTGCAGCTGAGAAGCGCATCTGCCTGGTGCGAAGCAAGAGCTCTTACAAGCTCACCCAAAAATACAGAAGCTTAATGAGGGGTTTCCACAGGTGACAAGCAGCCTTCCCTCAGTTCAGTCCCGGGCCCCTGTCATGCCCAGGCGAGATGTTCTGAGGGGACCGACGGCCGTGAGCAACCCACGCCGGACCCGAGTAAGGAGCCAGAAGGAGAAGCCGTCACGCAGCGTACCGCCTTCACAGGCGGCAGTGGGAGGGGCTGAGTGTGAGGAGCGGCGGCTGCCCGGGAGGAAGGAGCAGCGCTCTGTTTGCAGAGCCTCCAACGGGCTGGGGGGAGGAAGGGTGCTTCCCTGACTGTGTCCTCCCCTCTGTACGCGAGTCAGTGATCAGAAGTTTGTGTTAATGGGTAACAGTCAAAAATCTGACTCTCGAGGTCTCTTGCCCACCACAAAGGGTGCTCACGAAGTGCGGATCGGTGCAGCACCCCATGTAGTACTGTCGCCCGACAGCTTCCACGTCTCCTGCCATGAAAACACCTGCCGAGGGACACTGAGTGCTGTGCCGCATTCAGAGAGAGATGGGCTGCTTCCCTCTGAGCAAGGTTACACAACCAAGACGCTCAAGTTGCACCTCACATCCTATGAACCGGAAAGCAGGGCCACCTCCACAGCAGCTCAGGGTTGTTGGCAGTGAGAACTGCACAGAAGGAACGCTCAGCACTCTGTATGAGGCAATTTCCCCTCATGGCACCTTCAAACCGCCGGTGGGAGCACTACAGGGAGGCGGTGCAAAGGCAAGGGGGGTGGGAAGGCAGCTATGCTCTTGACAGTCATTATGAGAGCTGGGGACTGGAGGCATGACAGAGGAATTCTGGCTGTGAACCAAGAAATTCTAAATGATCCACAGCCACGTCCTTGCCAAACTCCATAGCCAAGCAGCAGAGATTTACATTTTAACACCCCTGCTTGGAAAGGTCATTGTGGACGGCCAAACAACTTAAGTGTGCTCTGTGTTTTTTAGCACTCACTGTTTTGTTAGTCAAACAGGCAGACCTCTGAAAACACACCCTCTCCTGATTCCTTTCTAAAGAACTTCAAGTACACTGCTCTGTACAAAAACAGGCCAGCCCATATTTTACTGTGCAGCTTTCTCCTGATTTTGAGGCAGGAATTAAGTGTTTCGCTGTGTGCAACTGACACCAAGAGATTTGCTCTCAACTTGTCTCTAACAGATAGCCCCTTCAGATGCATGAGGGTTGGAAAGAAGGTTCTTGATTATTTAGTTTGTTACACAGCTTGATTATATTGTATTATATCTCCTTGTGATACTGTGGTTTGCTTTCACACTTATAGTCTTTCTCCTATTAGACATTGTGTGAAAGATTACTCTCTTACAGTGAGACCTGAAATTACACCACAGTTTGAACTAGGCCAAGTCTTTCATGAGTAGCTCACAGCAACACAGAGATATTCCCACACCACATAGCAAAACCACTGAATTCCTTCTGCACTGAAAATAGGAACATCCTAAGTGAATACCAGACCAGTACAGACAATGCTTCTGTCTCCAGTCAGCTGACGGCACAGGTCTCTCACAACTATTTTATTTCAAATTCTCCAGCCCATGATGGTGTTTTCAAAGCAGTTTAGGGAGAGAAAATCCTAATCTCTGCCCTTTAAAGGAACTACAGAGGATTCCTCTGTTACAGCAGGAATAGAGAGATGTTCAAGAAATGGACTTTTAACCCTTTCAGGTATCCCTATGAATTGTAGGCTCAAACACTGCTCTGTAGCACTACTTAAGCAGCAAGGGTTTAAGTTTAGCATGTTAGGCTAAAAATGCTAGGGCAGAGAAAGGATGATAGACATGTAGTGAGGCACAACTCCTTTACTAAGGGCCAGTGTTCTGGCAGAAGCTGAATAAAATAAAACTGCTTATAGAAGCATCCATCATACTCAGAAAGCAGATGTGTTCCCACACACACAGGAAATATTTTAAGCAGCAATGGAAAATGTCCATCACCTGATTTTCATTCTACTGTTTCTACTTCAGGTTTTATATTGCTGAGTTTGGATGCAATATGACAGCAGTTTCATTTTCGGTCACAGCCTGTTACTCTTGACATGTCTTTGTGTATTTCATAACGGTACCATTACTGGTTTTCTAACATGCCACATCAACAACCCTGCATTTTGGATTAGCTTCAGCTACATGATTACTCCTAAAAAATACATTTTAAAAACTCTATATTAGAATAATCTTTAATTTTCTTCAAAACATTTTATGATGCTTTTAAATGCCTACTGTGTCTACTGCTCTAAACATTGTTTTCAACTTTGAATAAAGCAGAAAGTTAATAAACATTTTACTTTTTATTTCTTTATTAATTTTTCCTGTGGGATATGTGACCTGTAGCTACTGATTCCAAATGTGCTTTGTAAAATTTAAAAAGTTACATCCATAAAAGTTCAAAACTTCCCTTCTACACATTCAGTTCATGTTCCTGGTTTCAAACACTGCCTTCGGTACTCAATTTCTGCTTGAAGTTAGATTATTTCAGTAGAATACAGAGACAGGCACTTTCTAGGAAAAAGAAAGTATTCAGAAGTACAGAGGTAGTAGGGCTACGTGTCCAGGTTAGAACATTACTGAAACTGGTATTGTTCTTTTTGAAGGAAATATATTCTGCAGTTTAAACGAGTCCGCATTACAGACATAGTGTAACAATCAAATACCTACTTAGGAAAGGCCACAGCCACTCTTTTTCTCCTTTCACCACTCAAGATTAAACTATTGCAGTAGGAACAGATGAGGAAATCTGATGAGAAACAGATGAGGTGCTATATATATTTAGAATATGGTGTTATATATATATAGATAGATAGATAGATAGATGGAAGCTTTTAATATTTTTCTCCTTTGACATGTTTTGGCAAGTTCCTTTATGAGATTCTATTCTTTTTAAGCACAAGTCTGCAATACAGACAAATACGTCATCATTTTACTTTTATAGATCTAATGATTCAGTAAATGTTCTTCTAAATTCCATAATTAATGAAGAGTAACTGTGGCATCAGTGTAAAATGCTGTGGAGTCTCCAAACCCACAGCAGCTGCCCAGATTTTCTTGCATGTAAATATTTTGTAGCACTGCAACTGCAATAGCAAACATAGTTAAGCTACATAGTAGCATACATATAGACCTTTCATATGTCCGCTGGTCTGTGTATAAAAGCAAAAGAATAACATTTTAAAGCTGTCGTACAGGAATTCAGTAATCTGTTTAACCTGAAACATGTTTAGTCACTAAAATTAAAGGTTATGCATATTTATATACAACAATCTCTTCATTCTTCTTCAATTTTATAGCGTGGGCAGAGGGAGAATCAACTCATTCATGATTTAGAGCATGTAAAAGCCTACTTAGCCCACTGAGTAAATATGTGTGCTGCTGAGTGTGCCTGGAATAAAAAAATCCTCTGTTTCATTATTTTTAAAACACCACCTCTTGCTCTGCTTCTTGGCAAGTGGAAGTGTCAGCCTGTTAATAATATTTTGCATCAAACAAGATTCATCCGACAGTTGTCTACATTAAAGATTTGGGGCTGAAGCCTTTGACAGATCTGTGCTGCATGACTTCCCACCCTTGGCCAAAAGACTCTTTGCATTACGTATTCTTTGTACCTCTTTAGTCGGCCTCAGAAGAGATTAACAGGTAGTTTCTCTGTTCTAAATGGAGCATTAGGATAAAAACAGTAGCCTGCTTCCCTTAAACTGAGAGGTTTCTGTCATTCTCTCAATTTATTACACATTAGTCTCACTTATATCACTTATTCTGTACATAAACACGTAAAGGAATGTTAAAATAACAACTTTGCATTTACTATCATAATTAGTGCAATGGTTGTGAATTATCTCAGACTTATCATTTATTCTGTTGAACAAGATGACCGTATTTCCATCACTGTCTGTAATTCATTTTTCCAAGTCTTCTTACACAGCTTCAAGTGACAATATCAAGAGAGCCACAGCCCGCTTGAAACTCAGATTTCAGGTCTGTTGTGTTCAGATTTTATCATGGCACTACTGAAAACAGTTTAGGAGATGTCACTAAGGAGAAGTAGTACCTCTTGTTGCAATACTTACAAAGTTCCAAACTCTGCATCACTACTGATGAATTCTTCCAGCATACTTGTATCCACCATGGGATTCTCCAAGGCTCCACGGACATCCTGTCCTAAAATTAAAAGCATCAAAAAGAAAGTATGAGAAAGGAATTCAGAGGGACTAAGCTGCCCTCTCTTCTACACAAATGAAAACCAAAGCCATCCCATCCTGTGTGCAACACATGGGTTTATTCCTTCTAGGAGAAGGGATATTGAGAAACAAAGAGTAAATGAGGGCGTGCAGGGGAAGGTGAAGATGACAGAGCAGCACCAGGCAAACATCCATTCATGCACGGCTTTAAGGCTTCAGGGGATTCCCACAGCAAGAGGATGAAAGGCCCCAGCCTGCTACTGGAAAAGGTGAGTTTTAACCTAACATCATCCCCTGTTACACTAGGATCAGAACAGGTGACTGGGGCAAATCCCAGACATTGTCTCACACATCCTGCATTAGTACTACAAGTGAGTTGCTGAAATACTTCAAAAATCCACCATCCTGTGCTTGAAGAAAGCACAAACAAAGCCTTAGAAATATTTGACTGGTGGCTTCCTTTTATTCTCCAAGAAAGAACAGCCCACTGAGGTGTTAAACGTATTAATGAATAGAAAGGTTCCGTACTTTGCCCTTTGCTGCTTGGTAACCAAAGGCTGTAAACAGATTTATGATTATAAAGTCTCTGGAATTCATGACAACTTCTGCAGAAAGTCAGCTGGAACCCTCTGAAACACTAAACCAGACAGAACTGCTTTGCAGGTTTCCACCCCTCCTGCCAGCCTGCCATAAACACGGGTGTGACCAGCCAGAAACCAAACCAGATAAGGTCCAAGAAGTTCCTGCTCTCGCTGGAAGGCGCCAGTGCTGCAGGAGACACTTTCCTGCAGCTACGCAAGATGAAATGGACTGGCCTGTGCATCCAAAGTGGAAGGGCTTAGCCCAAAGTGCCCGACAACAACTGAGCAGAGCAGGGCAGGAGAACACAAAAGGTTAATCGCCATCACCCAGCACAGGAGCTGAGACTGCCCTTGGTGATTTTCCTAGTGTCAGATGTGTGCATGGTAGGAAGTCATACCATAAAATTTCTTCTGTTCTTCTGATGTCTCTATCTGACACAGTTCCTCCTTGATCCGGTGTTTAGACATGACTTAACTGCAAGCAGCATCTAAACATCCACTTCCACCACCTTGCACAGGAATTCCCTTGTGTGTCTGTCAATACATAAATTCATGTTGCCAATAGACATCTCCTGAATTGCTCTGTGATCACAGACTAATCTGAGCACCATTTGCTTATTGCTGCTACAGACTTAATTTCAGCTGCCTTTCACTGCAAGATAGCAGCTCATAGTTGTGTTACTAGATGTGCTACTGCACATACTGGCATCCTAATACACTGGTGCTGTATGCAAACCTGTCCTCTGCATACCAGGTTTAATAGGCGCAGTATGTTTACTTGCCTCAGCAAAACTGTAACAAGGAAGTCTTAAAGTAGCAGCAAAGCACTTTCAAAATGATTTTGCAGAGTACAAAAAAGCCTGGCTTTCCTTAGCAGCCTCCCTCAAACTTGTTGGGATCAAATCTTTTTATTCTTCATGTCTGAATTTGGGATATCCTCCCTTGAACCTCAAACATTTCTCCTTTTGGTATGATAGTACACAGGAAAATTATTCAATCACCTCCTTTTACCCACCTGTTCCTCCTGTTCAAAGTGCCCAGCCCTCCCACAGAATGATATAATTGTTACTAACATGAGGTCAGAGGTCCGATAAAAACTGGTTTTCCTGTACCACAAACCCAAGAATTCCTTATTTTGACCAAGGTCAGACACAAGCAAATCAAACAAGGACAGGGCCTTTAAATATGGGCATCCCACAGTCCAGAGATTAGTACACCAACACATACCATTCCCTCTGAATCTCTCCACTTCACATGAACAGTTAAATGGGTAGGAAAAAATGAGTAATCCTGCGCTGGAAGAGGAAGGAAGCACACCAGCAAGAAGATAGGCTACCACTGGTGAAAGTTCAGGATACAGAGGCACAAAAGAGCCAGCATATTTGGGTGCTGTGTGGAACTTTTTTTTTCTGGAAAACAAAGGTCAGTGGCATCATGTGCTTGCATTGGCACCTATTTCAGTGGAGGAGGAGCTGCTGGATCACATGCATATTTATTTAAAATGGTAACATCCATTTCACAGGCATTTGAAAACAGTGAGTACTTCATAGATATGAGTGGTACACAAGCCAGTCGATCACCTGGGAATCAGGCGGCTACAAGAGCAGAGACCTGTATGTGCAAGCCCTGCTGAGAGGCCCCTGTGATCACACAGCTTCCTGCTCAGCCTGGCTAAGAGCTGTCGGAGCACATGCAGAGTCAGCAGCCTTTGCTATCAGCTTGCACCCAGGGACCTCTACTCCCAGTCCACATTCCACGCCACAACGTGCCCAGACATCTCTGGGAAGTCTGCACTGGATGATATTCCATTGTTCAGCCCCTTCAATCTTAAGTCTAAAACCTGTCAGTTCTACCACTGGCTTCTCTTTCCCCGTCCATTCAAATTGCCTGCCCCTATTCCCAGCCCCAGGTCCCCAAGGAGTAGTGAGAACTCCAGAATCCTCAGCTGCCAGTTGTTTGCTTCATGTATCACTCCTTGGCACACATCCGCTCCTTTCCTCTGCCTGTAAGGCTCTCATCACCTGGCTCTTGAGCTTCACTCCACAGTCCTATAGCCAACAGCCTCAATCCCAGAATAGCCTGCTTCGATTAATTCTCCCAAACATTCCCATGTAGTGCCTTACGTATGTCTGCATTTAAATCAGTCACCTCTTTGTCAGTAACATCCCGATACGAAGTGAAGGATGGAGAACAAAGAACCAGAAATTTCTTGCAGTAAGTTTTATAGCTTTAATTGAGCAGCTATTTCAGAGAAGGTCATTGTAACTTTGGCTAGAACCACAGCCTTACTGTCCAAGGAGTGCCCAAATAACCAGGCTAAGAGGGTGCTCTTTCTGCAAAAGTAAATTCAGTCCACAGACAATAAACTATTCTGTTAAACTTCTGGTATTGACTAAAACTCAGTACTAAACTGATCATTTCTTGATATTAAAAGAGGATGTCAGGTAGTTCCCAGCCTAGCCCAACTATTTGTAGCAAGATCAGTGTCAAACACCAGCTACTCTGTATGGGGAACAATCCTTTAATACAGATTGAGGAGTAAAACTGGCACATAGAACACTGTCAGTGCTCAGTAATGCCTATGTGCTGAAGTTAAAATCTCATGTTTGCTACAAGCACTTGCAACTCAAGGGAAATATTTCTGCTTGAGAACTATTAAGTGATATTCATCTGAGGATACTTTACCACTAAAATAGGCCTCAGCACTTTAGGAGTTCCACCATATAAACTCAGTGGAAACTCCAGCTGAACTTCATTGACTTACACCAAGGTAAGTATTACTCATGAGGCTTATAGTTTCCCGATTTCTTTCACAGTGAAGAACTCCAAGCACTGGTCACTATTTAAATTGTTCAAGATTCCTCAGTACATTTTGACTGGAGCAGACCTGAGGTCACTGATAAAAGCTGTAAAGCCAGCAGAGCTGTGGACATGGACCTCAGGCACGTGGCAGCCACAAACAGGACGGGATTAAGGACAGAACAGCTGTAGCCAGCCAGATGTACCACAGCCTAGGTTACTCAACATCAGGAAGACCTATAACTCCCACTGGTAAGGAGTGAGCTTGCATTTGGCTTTCCCCCAAAGTAACATTTGCCAGAGAAACAAGTACTGCCATTTATATTTTAAATTTCTCATTTAATCTTTTATTCCTGTTCCAATCTCTATCCTTAAAATGGAATGAGACACCTTTGGGTTTTAAGTGTTTTGTGTTTAACGGCATGCTTGTTCTTGCTTTATTTACAAAGAGCTCTAAACTATATTCCGTGTTGTCCATGCAGGGGCAGAAGTATAGAGAAAGGTGGTGATTCCACACAGAGACTTCTTCAGAACACAGAGAGCACCAAGACCAAACACACACATTCCTCAATGTACCTTACAACAACAACAGAAAAGAGAAGGCTGAGTTTAACAGAGTCACAAAATCAGCCTTAATTCAAGTTTCTCAGCCCACTGATAATGTCAGCAAGAATAGATTGCTTTGCTACACACAAACAGGCACAAGAGCTAACCAGTTCTGACCTTCCCTTGACAAATAGGAAGTTACTGATTCTAAAAGACAAATGTTTAATTAAAAATACTGATTTCAACAGAACTCACAGAAAAAAAATTGCAAAGATGAAATCTCTAGTGTGAGACTGAAATCAGACAGAAAAAAGGACAAGAGCTTCCCGGAACAGCCACGAAAAAACAGAAAAGCCATTTACTTGAATGACAAAAAGCCAAGGTCAAATCCCAGCCAGACTCATATCTAATCTAAGAGGTCTATTAACTATTGAAAGAAGTGATTGGCAGGAAAACAAACATTTTCCTTGAAAAAATCCTTTCTCAGACTGTCCCCTCTCAATAATGCAAATGTGAGTTTATCCTCCTAATGAGTGTCAAGACAAATACGCATTGTAAGGGACTAAACCATTTCAGATAATCTCACAAAACAGATCCATAAATATGCGCAACTGCCAGCTTATGTATTTAGAAGCCAAAACTGAACCGCTGACCAAGCAGAGAGCCTTCCTCAGTGGCAGCATTCTCCACTTGGTATTGCAGGACTCAGCTTTTTTGTAGCCTTGAAACACCACATCCTAATGCTGCAATGACTAATCTCAGAGGCCACCAAGTCAGCACTAGCAGTTTGTTGCTCTTGCCTTATGAGGTGGCCTTACAAATCCAACCCACGGCCATAGTGCTAAGCTGGAGAGAGGCCATCAGTTAAAGCTGGCCCTACATTTAGTAAAGTTAACCCCTGCTTGAAGAGTGTAAACCCTGCCGTAAATCAGCTCTCTCTTCATATTTACCTATGGTTTAACAGCAAGAGGAGCCTAGCTAATGCCTGCTGAATGAAAGAATAATTAGCTCTTGTAGCCTTCACACGTATCTAATCTGTGAACAGATAATGAAATTCAGCCATCTAACAGCATCCCTGCAAGCTGCATGGCATTAGCAACCCTCCGTCATGTTCCAGCACTACACAGCAAAACCACACAACATTCCCAACGGAACATAACCTCCCAAGATGTTTCATTTTTCCTGCAGCTAAATAGAATTGACAGGGCTCCTCCTCCTCACGCTGGCCCAGACAAAAGTTCTACCAAACTACCTTCTAATGAGTTAAATTAATAATTCTAGCATTACAATTAGTAATTCTAGTTAAAGAGCTCTCACAGGTGAAATCTGAGATACCTTCTACCATCAAAATATCACTGTTATAAAAGCCAACAGAACCTAATCCATGCTCCATAGAAAGTCCTGTTTTCCAAATCAGTTTTTAAAAAACACTCATTCTGAGATAACTTGAATTCATGTCAAACACTACTTTGAGCATTTAACAGCTATGCAATGCGGTACTTGAACAAATAGCTTGATAAAAACAAACACTATGTTGCTGAAAGCAAAGCCAAGAAAGTTTGCTACCTTTTGATCTCCATGACTTAAAAGTGAACTTAAGAAACATAGCACTGATTTGCTAACATCTACAAACACCACATTTGCTGGCTAGCAGCCCTAGATTGTGGGTCACTGATTTAAATTTCTTGGCCTAAATATCAGTGCTGGAGAACCTTTCACTTCCTAGTTTGAGATTACAACTTTGAAGTTAGAGTTGTTACCTCTCACCAAGGCCAAACACAGTGCTGGAGGGAGAAGGGGAGAAGGAAAAAGAAGGAAAAAACTTATTTAGCACAATTGGAATTAAAAACACAGGGAAAAAAAAATTGTCTGCATTATGCAAAACAGAAAAGGCAGTTTTCCAAGCAAATCTGAGATCAGTATCACATGAACAAAAGCACAGGTAATAGAAAGAAAACAAATATGGGAAGAGAAGCTTGGAATAAAAAAGTTAATATTAAAAAAAAAAAGAAGTGTAAACTGGAGAAAAGGAAAAAAAGATTAAGCAAACATTAGGAAAAAAATGCATAAGCCCTTGAACAGTCATTTTGAATCATGTTACAACAGGGCCTGAGCAATGCCATTTTATCACGGAATCTATTAGGAAGTAAATTGTGTGTAAGAGAAAGGCAGGAGATTAATGGAACCTGCTTGAATGTAACATCTTTAGGAAAAAGCCAGGAGGACAGATCCCAGCAAAAGACAAAAAAAATAATAAATCTGAGTTTAACTTCTCAGAAGGATCCAAGTAGAGTACCACAATGATTGTTTTACCAATTATGATATTAGAGAGAGAAAACCCTCTAGAACCTGACATGACAGAGCAGGGAGGAGTGCTCTAACCTCATGAAACTCACTAAGATTTCAGAAGTGGTAAACTGGAAGAAGACCTCAGCCACTTCCTGGTTTTAATTCCTGGCAGTTACCACAGTGGTGCTGTGGGCTCTACTAGGTCCACCTTTCCCCCTTTGATCTTCTGGCCAAAGTACAAAGAAAAAAGCACTGCAGCACATCAGTACCATTTGCACTGTTTCATTCTGGTACTGCTTTACATGATAGCTTTGTGTAAGAAGAGTTTAGGGTTTCAGGGCTCTTTTTCTTCCTCTTTTCTTCTTCGATTAACCCCAAACAATTACTGTATTTTCACTGCCATTGAAAACTGTTACAACCCCCTCTTAAAACTAGACTCTTACCTTCAAAGAACTGCTGCAAGGCCTCATTTTCCCCCACCACATCCATGAAAAGCCAGTAGAAGCGTTTTGCTTTCCTGCTGCTTGAAGAGTTCCACTGAGGAAAATGCACCGTCTCCCTTCCAAGTGATTATGAACAAGCTAAGGAACACATCATGGTTTTGTCTAAGGTTTCAATGACTTTGTCCCAGCAGATTCCATTCCTCAAGCCAGGGCTACACCTAAGCTCTCCTGCACGCGAAGGAGAATCTGACAAGGCTCCTGAGGCAAGATGAAGGTGATGGATGTTCTTCCGTTCAGTATGTCTAACATTCTTAAGACCTTTGGTCCCAGTACTAACTATAATTACACATGCGCAAAACATACAGCAATAAAAATTACTTATCTTGTCTCTGTACTTTCACACAGGTGATGTAATTAATATTACTGATGAAAGCAACAGCAATCAAAATCGCACGAGCAAAGCCAGCACCAGTTTCGCCACATGTACTATATCCCATTTAAGCAGGTGAGCATCAAACTATTCAACTGCCCTAAAAAAATTTGTATCTCACAATAGTTTGCTTACAGGGAAGCAGAACTTCTACATCATTATTATTAACAAAACTAAATTACAGATAAAATTGTTTATCTAAGGTAACGCTGACAACCTATGGGAAAGCTGAATGTTTAACAAAGGTCTTTTGAGGCAAGTAGCAAACCCCATTTCACTTTCGTTAAATTGATCTTTGTACACCGAAAATTGCCTGTTCTGTCACCCCTAAGCAAGCAGGAGGAATACATTCAGACATTTTGAGTGGACATCTTTAAAGAGAGACATTTGATTATGAACAAAACCTTCAATGAAGTCAAGAAGTCTCAAATCATAGTTCTAACCCCCCTGCCACAGGGGGCCTTCCAACAAAGCCATTTCTGAAGCCATTTCTAAAGTAATTTTCTGAAGTAGTTATAGTCCCAGACAAGTAACTGCTGTGCAATTTTTACAAGCCCCAGGCACTCACAGTGACACAGGTTCCTCATGATAGGCAGCTTTATATTAAAAATATAAAAAGTAATTTCAGGGAAGGGACTTAAGACAGTCATTACCACTGAGATACACTGGGCATATCTTTGTAGTACAAGAAAATCACCTCAGCATAATAAACTTCAGATACCATTTACATCTTGACACTATACGTCTAGAAAGGACCCTTCTCTCTGCTTGAATGAACACTTGTAATATATTATTAAGAACAATAGCTACCAGGTATCATTTACTGACAGTTAGCTAATCCTGGAAACAGTTCAATCTTACTACATAAATGAAGGATTAACAATCATTTAGGAAGCATTTATGAGCCTAATGCAAAACATAATACCAACAAATAGAGTCTGTTTTTTAAGTCTGCAAAACCAGGCATTACTGAAAGAATAAACCACACTTTTACAGTTTAAGGTAGGTTTCTACAACAGGAAGTAGCACCCGGTGATAGGAAATTGATCAAAGTATTTCGTGAGTACTGAAGTAGCCCACACTGGACATAATCCTTTATTAGTAAAATACTTCAGTTCAATTGTTTGCAAAATGTTTTCAGGCACATACACATACAAGCAACACAGGTATGGTATTAAAAATCTCACTGCTCATTCTATGTACTTCTGTCAAACAGAGAACACAACAATAAGACAGTGATGAGTAGTGCTGGTTTTGTTCAGCATCAAAAGAAAAATCTGCATTGAGATGCTTCTTGTTAAAGAACCAACTACATAAACTTGCCTTTACTTCTTCTGTTTGTCAGCTTACTTGCCAATACTTTAATATTATCTGCAATTGATAAACAGCTGTCATAATCAAGACCTTGTTTTTTCCCAAAAGGGCTTTTACACAGCATAACTAGCCCATGCCCACAACCATGTTTCTTGTAATAGTCAACTGTTTGCTTTCAGCTTAGACAATGCCGAGGGAAAAAGGACCCCTTGGACTTCAGGTGCCAAAGTAGCACTTCAACAGAAAAAGCATCTTCCTTAAGAAGCAGTGATAACTTTATTCTCCTCATAGCAAAGTGTGTGCGTTTGTGAAGAAACTGGTAACATTATATGAAAATTATTATCAGCATGTTAAAGAAATCACATAATGGATCTTCTCCAGTGTCAAGAACAACTGTGAGATTTTATGTATAAAACACTGGCAACTGAAAATCCAGAAAAAGCAGGAGGGAAAAAAAAGAAGTAATTTAAGGGAATGAAAAAATCCCAGTGAAAGAAAATTAGAGGGGAAGAGACAGTTTTTAGAAGTCAGGCAGGGCAGGACAAGACAGATTTCTAAACAAAGAACAAGCAAGGTAATTTTATTGCTTCTTAATGTTTGAAAAGCACCCTACTTCAGAGAGAAAACACTCAGACTTGTGCTGTTGACTCTTCACTACATCTGTTTCTTTTTTTAAGCTGTTTTAAAATTGGAATTTGAAGGAGGTGATCCTGCCTCTCTCCTCTGCTCTCATGAGACCCCAACTGGAGTCTACAGTTCTGGTGCCCTCAGCATAAGAAGGACATGGAGCTGTTGGAGCAAGTCCAGAGGAGGCCCACAGGGATGACAAGGAGGCTCAAGAACCTCCCATACAAAGACAGAAAATTGGGTCTGTTTAGCCTGAATGGTGACCTCATAGCAGCCTTCCAATACCTGATATCCAACACAAGGATATCAGAGAGAGACTTCATCAGGGACTGTAGTGATAGGACAAGGGATAATAGGTTTAAACTTAAACAGAGGAAGTTTAGGTTAGGTTAGACATAAGTAAGAAGTTCTTCACTGTGAGGGTGGTGAGGCACTGGAACAGGTCACCCAAAGAAGTGGTGAATACTTCAGTCCCTGGCAGTGTTCAAGGCCAGGTTAGACAGAGCTTTGGGTGACACGGTCTAGTGCGATATATCCCTGCCCATGGGAGGGGGGTTGAAACTAGATGATCTTAAGGTCCTCTCCAGCCCTAACCATTCTATGATTCTATGAAAAATACAGGAAAGCAGCACTTCAAAGAACTTCAGCTTCTCGTAATTGTCTGTTGACTGTACTGGCATACAAGCATAGACAGACATACATGTATTTAAACGCTACAATAAACAAAATGTCAGGTATTTATTCCTTCTTCATAAAATCATCTCAGTTTCACACTTTGGAATGACATAACAGGGAGGTTCCCATCATTCCGCATCACAAAGAACAGAAGACATACACTGCTTCAGACTAACACTTTAATCAGAAGTTTTGTTTTTGAATGTAAATTACAATCACTAATACACCTGCAAGTGCTTACCACATTTGTTCAACTAAGTATTATATGTATGCATATACAGCATAAGTCAGTTTAAAACAATCAAAGTACTTAGTGCTATCTGCAAAAGGAGAAAGATCTTGGACCCACTTTGTGGAAATAAATATCAAGTGACAAAAAGAAAGATTCAGCAATTTTAGTTATGTATAATCAATGAAGTTCATGCATGCGCAAGAGTAAAAAGATTTAGAGCTCTTCCTTGTAATAGCCAAGTTTTGCTAGTGACATCTCTCTTCTCAGCTGCATAACTTCCCAGAACATCTGATCCACTAAAAAAAAACAGAAATATCATTAAAGATACTGAATTCACATTTCATTAAACATACTGAATTCATGTTTCATCTCAACTGACACATAAAGGTTGCCTCACTGTACATCAGTTTAGGGGAACTTCAGAAGTAGCAAACGTAGTAAAAGCAGAATCAATACATGTGAAAGCTCTTGGTGCTTCATTCTAACAAAACTGGTTGAAGTGTTCACTTTAAAAATTCTAAATGATAGTCCTACAAGAAATTCCCCAAAATTTAGATTATTTCTTTTCAAATTGGGGAACAAAAATACAGCAGTACTTTTTGTCAGCTGCAACTCACTGCAGTTTCTTATCTTAATTGCTCCGCCCCCAGCTCATTTTTTGCAAAACTAAAAGACTACAGGAAGAAAAAAGTAGAACTCCTTGGAGAATAATTGTTTCATCACAAAATCTGTAACTTTCTTATAATCTTTCCATTTGTAATCTTTCTTCCTCCCTCTTTTTTCTACCAGTAATCTGCCAGCAACAATAAATTGGGGAACAAACAGACTTTCCTTTTAATTTCATCTGTATTTTGCTAAACTTGATGAGCCTGGTGCATATCGTAAGCTTCTAGACACCTCAGCAACACAAATCAATATTGTTGAGTATAGAATTATTCAAGACAAAAATAATTCCACACAGTCAAGACCACGATGTAGAATGACTACAGATTATTAACCTGAGCAACACATATACAAGGTCTTCCCTATCATATTTCAAAATATGAACAGAAATACAAGCAACGCATTATGCGGACAGCTACCCCAAGTACCTACATTCTTCTAAAGGTATTGCTGAAATACTTACATCAAGCTACAACTGCCAGTTCTGGTTTTAATAGTAAGGTGACAACTGAGCTGAAATGCCAAACTCAAGGTTTTTCCCAGAAGTTCTTATGAGGAATAAATAATTATGATAATGCTGAAAATATTTCATTATTTAATGGAAAAATATTAGCCTTCTTTATCTCAATAGCAAAGCAAATTGTTAGTTGACACTATATAGGTCCTTTTGGTCAAAGCAAAAGCCTTTTAACTATAAACTGAATTAAAGCTTAAATAACATTTTCAAGATCTTCTGCAATGCTAGTAACAAAGAAAAAGTTACCACCATCTGAAGGTTTTATTAGACATAATTTAGTGTATGAGACAGGTGAATTTCTGGTGAATTCTATGAATATTATTCCCTTTGACAAGGAAAGTTAGCAGCATTATTTTGTGCAAGGAACAATCTATCTATCACCTCAGGAGTACCTCACATTAGAAATGGAAACAAAAGATTTGGGTGTAGTTAAAATATTGAGCTCTTAAAATCAAGAAACATCAGAAGAGGTGACTATAGATAAGGTAAACCAAAGGGCAGCTAATTCTAGCAAAATTCTGGATGAAGCAATTCACCACAGACTCGACGGCTAAAGAATGAAAAGCACAGACGTGCATTAGCATTAAAGGGTTGTTTTACCTTGCTTCCAAAAACACAACTGAACAAAAAAAAAAAATAAAATTAAATGTTAAAGCAATTTTTTAAGTAACTATTGACACAGGGCTAATGGCACTTTTTCCTCTATTTGTGTTTAGCAAATCCAGGAGCATAAGAGGTATGGTCTCTTTCAAAAAAAAAAAAAAAACCAAACAAAAACCAAACCCTGGACTGAAGGTTTTTGGGCAATATTCTTTCACATGGACAGGAAACACAGTTACATCAGTTATGTACAGTTTAAACAATGAAATCAACATAATTTTCTTTACAGGGATAAACAGGTAAAATAGTCTTGTGAATACAGACCAGTAACTACCTAAAGAGGCCTACAAGAAATTCAGAGGGACTTTTTACAAAGGTGCATAGTGACAGGACAAGGGGAATAGTTTTAAAATGAAAGTGGAGAGCTTTAGATTAGACATTAGGAAGAAACTCTTTGCAGCGAGGGTGATGAGGCACTGGAACAGGTTGCCAAGGGAAGCTGCAGCTGCCCCACCCCTGGCAGTGCTCAAGGCCAGGTTGGATGAGGCAGAGTTTAAATAGGCAGTTGTTGGATATGCTACTGACAGGAACAAAGCAACCTGGTAACAATGGTGGGGGTAAAAGAAACACAGCCTGAAGCAATGGCAGTAAAAACAAACAAACACACACATTTCCATTTCCCTTTTGGGGTGGAGGATAATCAAGCTCTACATTTACAACCACAGCCCTAATCAAGAGTTTGCCATGCCACAGCAATGACCAAGACCTCATTTCTCAGCCGCACTGAGACAATAGTTAACTGTACGGTTTTCTACTCATTTTTTACAATTTAGCCCAAAATACTGTCATCATTGCCAGCTCTCCCTGATAGTCTGACACGAACAGCTGTCCAAATTCTCAATGCACGAAAAAAGAGGATGCACCAAAACACCAAATAGGAATTAAAAATGGCCCAGACAAAACCAAAATGAAGGGTTTTTTTGGTTTAAAATATGTTCACATTCTGTGAGAGAAACTTGATTTTTGAATGCTGTGTGGAAAAACTGTAACTGCTCTCATTATTGAATTTTTTTGTAGTATTTCCTACTGAATGACTTTAGATGGACTAAAAGTCATTATTTTTTATTTTGTTGTTAAAAAAGTAACTTTATTGGAGTTTATTACCAAGTTCGCAAAATTACAGCTGACTACCAACAAATAGCTTTCCTGCAATGTCAGGTCACTGCTATTGTGCACAGGCAGCAAGTTTTAAGCACACGCACTATGTAAATTTTTATTTATATATGAGAAATAGAATTTTCTACTCACCATCTTGCTGCTTCAACAGCCCTTGCTGGATGTATCGAATATAAGTGAAGAAGTTACACACAGAAGTGATCTGAACCCATACAAAATAATGATGGTTAATATAATTTTCTATAGTAGTATGGAAAAAATAACTAAATAACTGCTACTCAAAACAAAATCACAGTAAATCTACTTACCCTGTAACGACAGAAAGGGGAAATGTAGTAATAACTGCTTGAATCTCCTAATTTGATTCGATGCTTGCATGACTTACTTTGTCCACTGAGAGCACATTTTCTACAAAATACAAAGTTCGCATGATTTAATAAACCAATCTGACATTAATGTCTAAACACCTGTACGCGTTGAAAGAGTTAACGTAATTGTTTCATATTGGAGCAGGTACTCAAGTCTCTGGCTTCATTTTACAAGCTACAATTATTACATTATATTGTAAATTATTTTAGCTCCACAAGGAGTGATTTTGTTTCAACAAAGGTGCACCATGATGCATTTCTGATTTTTGAGAACTTTCTTCAGCTCTGGTCATATACTTCACTAATTCAGGTTGGCTTGGAATAGTGGGATTTCTTTCATTAACTCTTCATATGTGAAACAAACATTGTTTAAATTATCAGTTGATGCCAACATTTATACGGCCTTTTAAAAAATCTGCTTGGTGTTGCAGTTCATCATAAAATATCAGCCCTACAGAATAGCAGCCAATTCCCTGAAGCCTCCAGCCTCCCTCAGATGTGTTCTAAGACCGTCTCTGCTTTTATGCTCAAATTGAACTCATATTTTATATTCAGAATATAAAATCATTTGAGACAAAGGAAAACAGGCTGTCTGGCAATAATTCTTTTTACTGCCATTACAAAAAGTGATGGTAAAACAAACAAATTTACTTCTGCTGGTGTATTGCAAGTATGTCATACTCAGGAACAAGGAAAGGTGAGCCGTCACCATGAATTCTTCTCAAAAAAAAAAAAAAATAAAATAAAAAACAGGAAAAAGCAAAGAAAATTTCCTCTAACATTTTTAGAAAGAGAAGGTTTGAATCTCTTGAAGAAACTGCTATTAATACAATCTTAATAAATATAAATATAAATAAACCGGGAATTTTATTTACTTGGAGTATCTATCTTGCAGCATCTCAGATGAACAGGGTTGTCATGGCATCCACTGTTCCATTGATTTTAAAAGCTGCTGGCTCTTCTCCCTTCCATTTCCACCTCACAAAATTAGGGAGCCTAAGAACAAGCAGCCTTTCAAAAGCGAGACAAAAATTACTAAGCTTCTGTGGCTCTAAACAGTGGCTCAGAAGCCCTTTTAAATAGTCTGCAGCTGGTCCACAGAACCACGTGAGACAGGAGAAAATTGAAGAGTCTATATGACTTTCCATAGCAATTTATGAGGACTGACAGCAGTCCATTGATCCAAGAAATCCTATAGCAGCTGAAGCAAGCCTATCACAGTTCCAGTCAAGCTTTTGTGAGAAGACAGACAGACTTTCAATTCAAGGAAAATAAAACCCTTTTTTCCTTCTGGCTACAGAATTACCTTCTATATGTTATCTTCCATCACACTGGGTTAAATGCTGGCATGACAGTTACTACTAATGACTTTGCTCTGCTCTGCATGGCACACATGCAGCTTAGAGCTTTGTTCCCCATGGGGACAATTATTTGAATCCTGTGGGGAAACCCAGATGTCTTTTGTTAAGGCAGCACTTACTACACACCATCACAGGCACCATTCAGTAACTTCTATATATAAAGGACTTTTCTTCATTATTATCACAGCCCTCCATCCTCAGCTATTTTGCCGTTGGGTTATTACCTGTTATTTTATGCATCTGTTCCCCCATCTCCCAGGCTTTATTGTACAGTAAAAAAAATTCCTTTAAAAACATTACTCTAGTTTTCGTTATTATTTGAAGTTTGTCTATATTATGTTACCTATTTAAGTAAGTGTTTTCAATAAAAATAGTGCTTTGCAGTGTATAAAGAATGTGAAAATGCCTCTCTGATTCAGAGAAAACTGGAATGCCTGTTTCTCATTCAGCGCCAGTAATCATCTATAAGGCAAAGCACATTTGCTGTCCAATTATATTTATTACTTATCTACAAGCAACACCACAAAAGTTTTTGTTGCTACATAACAACGGGAAAAGGCAGAAATGAGTACAGCTGACTTTCAATACACCTAAAGTAACTAAGCTACAGTTTGTGTATTGTCATCTCAAAATGTTAATCTATACCTAGCCAACTATTTAAGTATTACATAAGTTCTAATTAAAAATTTATCTTACCCTGGAGAAAACAGATTTAAAATCTCATGAGACTTCTGAATGAGGCAATTGAGTCTCCTGGTTTTGAGTAAGTATTTCATCATGTCACGATGTAGGGAGGCTGCTTGAACACCAATGATCTAAAATCAATTTGCCAACTGCTCATTAATGACACATGACTTGTTTCAGTAGCTTCTGGCTGTCCAGATTCTTTACTACATTCACGGAACACAGCTCACAGTGATATATCTTGGACTTGAAATCACCACCCCTTGTGTAGCCCCACTGTTGGCAGTGGGATCTTACGATGAGGAGCTGTTACAGCTCAAAGAGCATGTTTTCAGGTGATAGGAGTAAGCTGAATATGTGAATGCCTGAATTTTGTAGGCTAGAAAGGATCAAAGATGAAGTCATAACACACAATTTTGATTTTATACAGATTCATTAATGAAAAAATAAAAAATTCTGAAATCAGATTATAAATGTATTTTATCTTCCACTCAGAACCAGAGGAAAAAGAAACAAGAACTAAAAGCCAATACCAAAGAGGAAATTAAAAAAAAAAAAAACAAACCATCTTAAGAGACAGACGAAAACATTTTGATGTAAATTTTCCATCAGAAAAATGAGCTCTGTCAAAACACATATTACAGGAAGAACTGTCAACTCATCCAAAAGTTCTCAATCAGAAAAATTAAGGCTTTCTCAAGATTTGGAAGGCTCCAGATTAACACTGACCTTGCTTGCTTAACTCTGACACATCTCTTCCTTCTCCACACTCACCAAAGCCCCAGTGCCTTGGGCAAGTCCCTCCCACCTCACTCACTTTAATGTCTGTATCAGCACCTGACCACAAATGTTACTTCAGATTCCTCCAGGAACATTCCAAAACTTCTAAAATTACCTCCTGTCATTCAAGCATACTTCCTGCTTTAGGTTCAAACTCATGTTCACTCCCATCCTCATTACATTCCTCCTACTCAAATTCAGAGGATTTACTTCTTTATCGCCTCTCAAATCCTGCAGCTACCTTTGTCCATGTGCTACATAGGTCCTAAATTCCTTATGCCACAAACACTGCAGATGTCCAGTATGCAGACTGTGCTACTTTGATACCTATTTCTTTCATGACTCTTTCCAGGTGATAACCCCTAGTTCAAATACATCTTTTTTAAGTATCAGGATGGTCTTCTCCAAGGAAGCAAATGTTACTTTTGCGTTCAATGCTTAAAGTGAAATAAACAGCTCTCCCAAAAAGGGAATTTGTCTCAAAGGTTTGTTCTACATTAGTCTTTTTTAAAGTTTAATTTATTAGTTGCTTACTTTCCCCATAAAATTTTATAACAGCAATAATGAAGTCTTAGATATTTAGGAAATAAAGTTTAAGTTACACAAATTGGACTGAGGTGATCAGTTGGTAGCAGTTTTCTCAAATGAGTCAAGATTCATGCTCTGTTAGCTTAACATACTTTGGTCCCCCACATTCAACTGCAGAAGCTTTCACAAATCGAACAGGTTGCAAGCCAACAGGTTCAATGCTCAGAGTGTTGTTTTCAACAGCTTCCAGAACAGCTGAAGCCAACTGCAAGAGAAATTTAGAAAGCAGTTAAAAACAGCTCTGTTACCCATTGCCTCAAAGCAGTGACATATTTCTTCTCCTGTAAAGTAAGGAACACTGAAAAAAAATCAACTCGTCAAACACAAATTCAATTACAAATGAGATTTTGCTTTCATCATAAACAAAAGGTCCCATTTCCAGACCTCTGAAATTCTGCCCTCCAAATAACCCTGCCCTCCCTGAGGCAAGATAACTGCCTTTACAGCCAGAAATGTAGTCAAGCATGTTTAAAATGCTAACTGTATTTTCAGTTATTCCTCATAAGCTCAAATAGCACATACATTTGTACATGCAACATTTTTATCAGAAACCGGATATGGCATAAACTTTATTTTTACGAATTGCTCTGATTTTATTGTGTCCTATGGAAACACAAAATGATGCAACATGCTTTCTTATCTTGCAAAAAACCAAGTAAATATGCTTTTCAGCCACAGATAGCTTTAGAAATATGTTCAAACAAGTAAAAGTGAGCAATATACAGAAAAGACAACATAATATATAGAAAAGCTGGCTGCAACTTTCAAACACTAGCCTAGTTTAAAAATCACCTTCACCAAAGTACCACTTTGTTCTGGCTTTTTATGTTAATTCTTTACAGATATACAATCACAAGACACTAGAAATACACTCGTTTTGCTTGTTTGAACTAAATACTTGCCCAGGACTACTGTTTAAGTATGGACAAGTAATAGCTATTACCTGATTTAAAAGAAGGTGTAATTTGTGTTATTAGTGAAACAGTTCTGTGCCAAGGTTCCTTCCGAGTAAAAATATTTTTCTATTACACTTGCAATATTTTGAAAACAGAATGTTACATTATAGTAATTCATATGAAATATTCTTTCTCTGCCATCTCCCAAAACCAAAACACTACTCACATACATTAATTTTCAGTAGCCTCTTGTGTAACACTTAAGCCATTCAGATTATTTCCAATCATTCATTTCCAATTATTCAGAAACAATACCTGTGCAGTTTATTGTTTGGTTTAACTACACATTAGTTAATCAATATTCGAATGAAAACAAAAGTTGGTTACTATGTGCAATATCTAGAAATAATAACTGATTTAACTGACCAAAGTGCTGGAAGCTTCATTTTTTCCTTGTAAGAAAATACAAATCCACAGTAATTTTACCATCACTGATGAAGGAAAAAACAAACTGAAGTTGCTGGGAAAGAGGGAAAGACAACAGGATGGCCTACCTACATATACTGCAGCAGCAATTTAATTCCCATAGTAACCAAGTAAACTTTTTAGTGAGAGGTTCACATGATGCTGTATACCAACCATAATGAATCAGTCTACAATTAACTAAAAGATCATGAATGCTTATGGCCAGCAAGTAACAGTAGATGAAAAGCATGGGAAAAGAACACAACACCACATAAAAACAACAGATAAGCATTATGAAGAAAAAAATACAGCTTTTTCCATGAGAGGTGTGGGCTTTAAAATTGGTTGTTCTTATTTTAATAAAGATCTAAGAACATGATCCCTTTGCCTCAGAAACTGCTATCACAGATACAGCCTGTAAATGCTGCTTAAGAACAAAAACTAAGAAAAGCAGTTGGAGCTGGAAATGGTTCCAGATTATTACCAGGACAGCTAAAACACCTGGCCTTCCTCTTTATGGGAGACTGTGTAGGAATAACATGAGCTGAAAACAACCAAAACAAAAAACAAATGCAAAATCCTAACTTCATTTTTTGTTTCATCTAAAACCACATTCCCAAACTGCCCTTGTTGAATCATATAAAATTCCAAAGCCTAATTCTTGTAACTCAAACCTCCCTTCAAGAAAACAAAGCAAAGCCAAGAAAAGACTGTGTTTGCAGCTTCCTCTGGTTGATATGAGAGAAAACTGAGTCCACAAAATTTAATGTATTGGTCTCTACTGCCCCCTATATAAACAAGAGACAGTGACAGGATACTATTTCTACAAAACAGTACCTTTAAATATCAGGAAAAAAAACACCATCCATTTCCACAAACATCCGATTCTGCCAGAAAGGAGTAACATCTGAAAAAGTAGACCTAAAAAGGCCATATCTGCAATAGCATAAATGAAACAGTGAAGCAAAAAAGGATCATTACAATACTCCAGGCTAAACTTCAGCACTTCACTGTAAACTGTCATACTTTAGTGAAACAAAAATGGTTAAAACTTCAGATAAAAACATTTTTAATAATCTACTGGCTTCATGAAACATATATAAGGGAAAAGCATCAGTGACCACATTTAGACTATTTCCATTACCTCACTTTTTGAGAAGGTTAAACATGGAAAAATATCTTCCCGATAAATTTTGTCCAAGAAAGGACATGTTCTGTCCATAGTAGGCTCATCCTTCCAAGATCTGAATTCATTGTACAAAGATAGGTCAGCCTAGAATACACACAAAAAAATCACATATGTTAGTACTGCAATTATCACACTACTGTAATACTTGCAAATAGCCACAGGAAAATAATGCACATTAAAACTAAATGCTTTCCATTGCACTGTAAAGGAATACTGTCATGTCCTAGCTACAAACACTTTCTTAAATCCACCTTCTTAAGACTGTAAATATAAGCAAATCAAAACATATCATTTTCAAGACACAGAGGCAACCCATTCACTGCTTACCAATACACCAGGGAATAGCTCATTACCTCTTTCCTATTTACTAAGCTTCCAGGGTACTTTTGAAAAACATAACTGATGGTTTAACAGAAAAAAAAGAAAATTATTTCTGATGCATCTTCACTACAGTATTTTAGTCCCGTCTCCATTTCTGTGAGTTACAGAAAAGCAGGGAAATCTTAAGAAAACAACTGCAATCCTAGAAATTACATCTGTTCACCCTACATCTGAACTTAACACACTGCTATCCAAATACCCTAAAGAAAGTAGACATTTAACACACTAAATATACTAACACAGGAAAGCAGGAAGTCAATATACAAATCAATTAAAAATATGGTCTTATTCTTCATTTTTCACCTTTACGCCCAAACTCTCTCCCATGCCATGCTACAGCAGGACAGCAAGCATGGACATGATTTATGAGCCTGCTCTCCCACAGTTCCTCTAGTCAATAGAGAAATACTAAAACAACCCATTAAATCATGCTATAAGCAAGCAAGCATGCTCTGTGTTAGGAAAAAATGGGTTTATCTTTATTGAAAACACCTTGGGCTTTTTATCTCCATGTTGAGATTGATTTAGCAGTGGCAATGCACCTGTTCAGTCTGGGGCTCAGGAAAGCAGCACTAGGTCCCTATGAAAATCCATGTTTGCATTAATGGAACAGCCTGTCGCATAAGCTGGCCACATACTAACTGTATACTCCCAGCGTACATCATCTGGTTTAGGGTTACCTGAGAAGGGAAGATCCTGTTCACAGGCACCAACACTGCTCCAAGACATGAGCCAAGCAGAATGGAGATGAGTGCTTACAATACATACTCCTAATCCAATGAAAAAGGCTAACGCCAGTCCCCAATAGGATATGCAACACCATCCTCAGGCTAGTTTTAACATTCTGCTGACACAAACTTCTGCAATTTTCCATTCCAACTGGTCATTAAATCACTTTCTTGTACTATAGCAGACCTATACTTCTAAAACCCAAACCTAAACCTATAGAAAGGGATGTGTGCTGCAAGCCAAAGATAAGCCAAGATCTGATTTTAAAATTCTGTAATGTTAAAAACAAATAACGTAAGTGAGATATGAAAGAAAACCACATACAGTGAAAAATAAAATCATTACTTTTTAATCCTATTAAAAAGATCATTACAGTTCTTTGCACCAAGCTGTTTCAGTCTTTTGTTCTTTCTCCATGCATTACCTCTCCTCTGAGCTCCCAGCTCGTCATTTGTTTACATATACATTTGGGGGAGTTCATTTGCCATTTTTGTGGGGTTTTTTCCCTTGGAAAAGAACCTATAAAAATTAAGACTGGCAAATTTGCTTTCCATTAGAGCTACCTGCCTTACACTCAGGTACAATCAGGAACAACCATCTTAATTAAGCTAGTCCATAAATGCTCTGGTTGCTAAGCCACCAATCTCATTCTACAAATGAAATTCAATAGGTGTAACTTGCTCCCTAAAGGAACATTTCCCACATCTTAAAGCTCATCTTGGGTCCAGTTTTAAAATGAATACAGTCAAGAAGTATCAGCAGGAAAAATAAGAAGGCATTTTGATTTGTACTATAGTATTCTAAAAATTAATATGCATTTCTTATTAACTTATTTTTTCAGTTTCACCCAAACCTGCAGTTTATGAAGAAGTTGCCTTGCAAAGAAACTGCTCAGCGGATATAGGCTGACGCTTTTCCTTTCCAATCTACACTGGGTGCTACATGTCTCCTCCCTGCCTTTACCTGCACTTTCACTAGATCAAAGTTTTGATTACCTGCAAATGAATAGACAGCCAATGGAAATAATAATTCTAGTGAAATGTTTAATGCTTTCATTTTACAGTAAAATACAACATCAGGAGAATGCTTCAACTCTTTGAACAACACTGATGCATCTACCAGCATTTACACTGAGTTGATGCTACCTGCCTGCCTAAGATCCAGGCAGCTATTCAGCCTGCCTAAATCCTGTTAGTAACTGAATTAATTAGACATGTATACTTATCCTAGAGGTTACTCCCACTTGCTAGGAAGTATTTCTCTGGGACGCTGGCACCTTTCTGGCTCCACTGCAGTTTAGGGTGGACAGCCAGCCACTGCCTACATTCCACAAAGAAACCTGAGAGCTGACACGTATTTGCATGCTGCTCCATCCAGCGTGTTGAAATACAAAGCTCTGAGTGGTAGATTCTCCATAAGCATCCAAAGCTACATTCCCCCTACCACCAGGCCACTACATACCCCTGAGCAAGGGTACTCTCAGTTCCTCTTTTGAGGAAAAACATGCAAAGTGTAACCTAACTCAGTGGCAAGAACATTTAGCAAGAAAGAGGCAGAAGTAAGTTTTCAGACCCAGCTCCCAGAAATGCAGAAACATTTACCTTAGGCCAACAATAAAAACAGTAAACAAAACCACAAACCACTGGATAAGGCTAGCAGTAGGGAAGGCATATCTCTGCTTAGAACAATGTCCTAATCACCATGCAATCTTGCTTTTTTCACCCCATATTGGACTCTTATTAAATACTGCTCAGAAGAGAGGTAGACAGAATCATGCTGCAATGAGTGCAAAATCCATGTGTCTCTTACTGATTCCTTGGGCTGTCACTGGAAGAAGGTCACCTGTTTTGAGCATCCTCAATCAGCCTTTAAGTGTCTCCTTATGCAGCTAACAAGGAAACTGAACTAAAGAAAACTGTTAGGCAGATTGGACCTTCTACAGCACGGCCTTCATATTCACCACTTTCTCTGCTCAAGAAAATGAAGCAAAACAGGTATCTCCCCTCTCTCACTCTTGACCAACAATTAAAAATTTCACTGAGTTACAACCTCAGCTGTGATGCTTGCAAAGCAACTGGATTCCATTCCATCTCTCTCCTTTTCTGAAGGGCAACAAGGATTCAATTTTAAGAAGGAAAACCTGCTGGATACCATGGGAAGCGGGCAGGCAGGATGTAAAGGTTCGGGGGTTTTTTTGGGGTTTGTTTTTTTTTTTTGGAAGCCCAAGTATGAAACAAACTGGAAAATGCCTTTATTTTCTAGATTTGTAGTAAAAAAGATGTATAGTATAAACGATGACTGGCAAAATGAGGTATAAAAACGGCCACTGTGAATCACATTAAAGATCCAGTTATCCTGTTACCCCTCTGACAATGGCCTGCAGTCACAGCACTGGCTGCAGAACAAAACAAGGGGAAAGACAGTGATGTGTCTTCATTTTGCAGCCCCCCAACTTCAAGCCATCTGTAGTTAAAGAAGCTTCCTAAGCCAAATGCCATACCTATCTTCTACATACCTTGACAAGTTTTTCTTTTGTCACTTTGCATGGCTACATTTTGAATACATTTACATTTTTACTCATGCTACCTAGTGACAAAGAGTTGTAAAGTTTCATTCATTATGTACTGACTGAAAATGATTTTCCTTCTAGCTTCCAGAGTTTTCTTATTACAGGAAATCATTCATATTTGTTCACCATTAATCTTCCCCATGTCACCTGTGATTGCACAGATTTTTCTTCTGCCTCAAGCGTCTCTACACAGAAGGTTTGACCATCTATGTCACACTTCCTCATATTTTCATTATGTCTTTTCTGAGATGAAGACACCAAAGCTACTAACATAGACACACACATTTATACAGGAGTATGCTTTTTCCATTTATTTCTTTCCTAACAACTCCTAAAGCTCTGTGGGTCTTTAACTACCACTGAGTTTTGGGGTTCAAAAAGAATTATCCACAAGGACACTATTTTTAATTCCCCCCCCCAGCACAATATAGGTATTTCTAAGTCCACAACTGCTGTGTGGAGAGTTGAGTGTTTTCTCCCCAGATGTCTAAATTCTTATTTATTGCCTTTGCATTTCATCTGCTGTTCTACTAACCACTCAGTATCATAAGATCCTACTCAACTGTTTGGTAACTTTTTGCTAATACCGTTTCAAGGAATCGAGCACCAACCTGTCACCTCATTATTTCCCCATTTTCAGTCACAGTAGATTAAAAAAAAGTCACAGGCCCCTCTGCGACTCCAGTGATAACTCTCCTTCTGTTTCCTAATAAACCCTTGACTGCATCTTTTCCCTGGCCTCTTTCACCCATTATTGATCTATAAAATTACTCTTCCCCTTTTCTATGACAGTTTATGAAATGTTTGTGAAAGTTTATGAACTTTCAGTCGTGGGCTTTGTAAAAAGCCACCAGGACTTATCATTCAGTTATATTGGTGTGTGAGGTTTTCTTAAAAATCCCATCTTTAAATTATTCATTTCAATATTTCAAATCTTATCCCAGCTTCCCTTAATGATATAAAACTTGGAAAAATCACCATCTATTGGTATGTAAGAAAAATTTTCTTTCATTAATGAAAAAAATCTCTAAAATAGTCAGTATTACATGAAGATTTAATATATACTACATTTACTGTGAATAAAAGAAAACAATAAAGCCAGCTTAGCAGCAAAAAGAGGACAATCCTTGTACTGTTACCTCCTTACAGTCTTTTACAATTGGCTGCATCATGGTAAGGTCCTGATGACTGCCACCCATAGCACTGCTTGTACTCTTGTTTCTTGCATGGCCTTTCTTAAAAGGAGTTTTTCCACTAGGCTGAAAATCTTTAGTTGGAGATGTTGGTGAAGTAGACAGTACTAGTGTTTTCAGTGCTGCTACTTCGGCCTGGAGGACATCAATCTTGGGTGGAAGATAAAAATGAAGTCATTAACAAACAAAAATATCATATTAGGCTATGAATATGTTAAATTATTTAACAAAATCTCCAGTTATCTTTAGTTCAGTTCAAGACTTTATCTTCCAACAGTACTAAGACACAGATGCCTATGCAATTGCCTACAGTAGTAACACTGGCTTCCTATGCACCTTGCTAGCTACCTGATGCTAAAAACCAGTTATGTCTACAGGTTTTAGCAAAGAGTATGTCAAGGCAACGCAAAACATAATTATGTTTTAATAATGTACACAGGTTATACAATACTTACATCTTAATGATTCACACTTTAGATTTATAACCATATGAAAAGACAAAGCAAGCAAGCTAGAAAAAAACCTTACCTTTCCTTGTGCTTCTTTCAACTGTTTTTCTGCTGCAGCTTGTTTGACATTAGCTTCTTTAACCATTTTGTGTGCTTCCTATAAAAAAATATTTAGCTAGCGTAAATGCTTTACAAATTTACAAGATCCAGCAAAAAAAACAACCAAAACAGCAAAAATAAAAACCCACAAAAAAACCCCAGACCCAAACTAAGGACGCACACTTTTGCTTCACAGAGACTACTTGTAAACAGTAAGTTGTGCAACAGTCTTGTTGATAATTACATACCAAAAAATACCTACAGATGTATCATTTTTATCATTTGGATTCATCACTGGCCCACCAAGTTTCTTCTCCTTGATCCTGAGCCCAGATTCAGAAACTCAGCAACTCCACTCATCCCTCTTCAGTAGAAACAATACCTGTCATGAATGCCAGGCTCCATTCATGTTTCAGTGGCTGACATGTCAAGTTCCTTGAGCCCCATGAGAAAGACTCGACCAGTAGCAACAAAAGCAACATGGGCACAGTAGCACATTCAAAAGAACTTCTCCTTTCTTCTATCCAGAATAACCAGTTTTAATCAACTGTGAATTTCTACATGAAGGAACCGGTCAAACAACTGTGACATCTGAATTCTTACCATCAATAAAACAGACAAAGCAACAGCTTAAAAATAGTTTGTGGGTTAATAAACATATCTTAAGTAGAACAGAAAAAGCACTAAAGCCCAATCCAAGAAACAAGGCTAAGCCAACCATGAAGCAAGCATAAAAGGACTGGGGATTTTTTAAACATCCTTTTACCTCACACCTCTAAAACTCTGGTCTTTATTTCAGCTCTGATCCATCAATTTGCGCCTGTGATCAAATTACTGGTTTTACTTGGTACTTAATGAAGGCAACAAAGACTGAAAGATCAGAGCCATCAACTAAATTATTTGGGATAAGATCCTTCTCATATCTGTAAAGCGCCTAGCACGTATCTGGACGCTATATAAATAAAACAAAAAAATTCATACATCATCATACCAGAAGATCTGGTTCCCACTGGCACACAACACAGCTGTATAATATGGGTTTGTAAAACTCTCTTAAGTAACAACAGACACATGCAGGAATGGGAACATACACATTTATACAATGTGTACAAATACATTTAACATTGAGCATGCAGTTTCTGCTTAGTGACACACCTTGGAAAGCAAAGCATGTTACAGCGCTATTACAGTGTAATAATGTAATATATACATCCAGCTGTGCAAAACAAGTCTCAATCCTCCACTGAGATGCATTAATATAAGCTGTAGCATATCCACTTCTATGGCCATTGAAATTAGTGGGATTCAGAGCAGAATGTGAATTCAAGAGCTGTAGGTCCCAGTGCAAAAATCAAGAAGCCTTAACACTGTTGTCAGCACCTCTTAGTGAAATCAAACCACAAAAGAAAATTCAAGTGACATGCTCGCAACAGTTCTAAATACTTAAAACTCAACGCTGTATTTCAAAAATAGCTTTAACAAATTGACACATTGTTCTAAGTTATGAAGTGTCATTAATATGAAATTTCACTGATATTTTTATGCCTCTACAGTTAACTGCCCAACATTTTCCTCTCTTCCCAAGGTACCCAAGAATTTATGCTACAAAGTATCTTTTCAGTCTCCCATTTATTTTCTACACACAGGAACTGCTTCATATTTCAAGTAACTTTGCCCTACCAGGATGATGAAATAAAATGCATTGCCAACCCACAGAGCAGTTTGTAATTTGGTTTTTGAGTGCCAGTACTTTCAAGGTTTTAATAGCATTTTTATACCAATACAACATCATATGTTTAAACACTGCTTCTAAAACATACTTCATGTTTTATCTTTATGCATATGCTAAAAATGGTAAGCATATAAATCATGTTTGGATTATGAAATTTATTCTGACAGTTATAGATATCATAATTTAGCCTCTAGGCATTTCTAAATATTCCTGTGATAAAATGAGAACTGATCCTGCTACAAGTGTAGATTTGAGATGGGCTTTTTTGGTGTACTACAAGCTCACAATCTTTGATGGCATTTTTCAAATGAAAAGGTCCCACTTAAGGTTCAGACTTCTCACTTGGTAACCAGCTTTCACCCCAGTGCATTACTCAGTATTAATGTTTCTTATCAACTCTGTGGGAGTAGCATGCTGCCAGACCCAGAATTCAAACGCTGAGCATGGTTATGTACTTGGTACCTCCACTGATCTGGAACTACTTTTTTTTTTTTTTTTATTTAGTCACCATGGCAACCCCAAATTTAGCTCTTGTCTAGATAGCCTTGTTGTCAGACAGAGAAGCTGTCTCAAAATAGTTACGCCAAAAAAACAAACCTAAAGAGTTTTAAGCTTTATGATATATTTTCGTTATTTTCTTCATTTTGCATCTAGGCAGACTAGCAGGCTCAACAAGGTCTCTTGCATCTAAGTGGAAAGTCTACTGTTTGCTCTTAAGTCTCTACTTCAACACACCCAGCTCTTCAGGACACAAATCCTTTTATAACCTTATTGCAATAAAATTCAGCTTACAATATACTGATTCTACATAAAACAACTGTCTCAGCTTCCTTTAAGTATATCACATGGAAGACTCCAACAAACCTCAAACAGACTAGCTGTAAGTTCTTCCAATTCCTGTCCAAGTTGATCTCGCACTTTAGAAAGCCTTTCACATTCTTCATCTTTTAACTTCAGCTCCTATGGAAAATTGAAAGTTATTTATTCTGACTTAGAGTAATAATTTGGCCTTTTAAAGCTAATACCACAGAGAGGAGGGAGAAAAAGGAAAAATAAGAAGAACATAAAACCTTTGCTAAACAAAGCCTTTCAAAATAGTCATCTTAACACTAGAAGCAATTAAATTAATGCTGCACATACATAGCTATTCCTGCTACACAGAAACATACCAGGCCAATCTAAAGTATCTCTAAGCTAGACAAAAGCATTTCCAAAATACTCTAAAGTAAAAAAAGCTTTTTCCTGGAAATACAGAAGACTAAAGTCACTTAAAATTTAGAACAAATTAATTACTGGAACACACAGAATAACAGTTCTGTGTACCCAGTCCTTAACAGACACTTAAAGAAAGTAATCCTTTAAAAAGTAAATAAATAAATAGTAGAAAAGCTTTGTCTCAAGACAATAACCACTTCTAAAAGAGTCTTAAAACACATTGTACTATATAGTCCCCTGCATATCTCCCTGCAACCAATACAATTCCAAAATCGTACTACAATCATATGCTTGCTCTTGTTTATGCAGATATGTAAATCAAAACAACTTAACAAAATTAAAAATGTTATTTGCCTACACCATAAAAATTTGAGTGAAGAAGGCCTGACCATACCACTTTTAAAGTAAAATTTTAACACAGATTTGGCAGTATAAGGGTTACACAGACCCAATCTCATTCTCTACTGTCCCAAGCCTGAGGGGAAAGTGGAGTAACTGGCTGAGAAGTACAAAAGTTCAACAAGAAATTTGAAAGGTTTCCTCTCTCCTCCCCCAGCCACTGAGCCCTGGAATATCTTGGAAGAAAGAGAAGGATGGAGATAAAAAGGGAAATAAAAGCAGCAGACAGCCAATTCTGACCTTGCAAGCATTTTTTTTTTTTTTTTTTTTAGACAGAACTCCCTGCCCATCCCTTCTATTTCTTCCTCGTCCTCTTTTCCCCTTGCCAAGCTAGCTATTACACTACCATCACTCCTGAAACGTAGGACCCAAGCCTGTCACTGACATGTTAAAGACACCAAATACAGTCTAACAATGATTTGGGTTGAAAATCTCCAGAAACAAGTAAAGAAAACAGCTGCCCTCAGAAAACTCTGGGAGGCCAGTCACTACAGGGTCATAAGGAAGCCCACATGGCAGCTTCCCTTGTGTTTCTGGGAGATGGTCAGTATTTCTCCCAAATTCTTCATGCTGAGTAATGTTATACACAATGATGCAGGAAACCACATCTTGCCTTGCAGCATGCTGGTATTATTGGTCTCAATTTCTAAAGTGAGCCTGGCAATAGATTTCCTCACAAATGAAGGGTTCTGTTTGACTTTATCTCCTAAATTTGTGTTTAAAGATGCTCTAGACTCATTTAGTATCAAAGGCATTATTTCTTTCTTCTTCTATCTGGTTTTAACTTTGGGCATTTTGACTGATTTTTAGTCTAGTCTGCTTTTTTTTTTCTTTCCATAGGCAGCCTTTTAACTACTTTGAAAGTACCACTTCTTTTTTCCAAAACCACTTTGTTTTTTTCAAACATGGTACTTTTCAAATAGTACTCAACTCTTACTAGCTACTGCTCTGCACACACTGACCTATCTTCAAAAAGAATTAAAAGGCAGCAAAATAGCAGCAGATGGAGGGAAGAAAAGAAAAAAGGAATACAAAATGCCAAAGAGAAAAAAAAAATACTGGAAAAAAGAAAAGGAAAAAATACAAGGGGAACAAAATTTAATTAAGTAATATTGTGCTGGTTTAAAGTATTTCCCACATAAAGTATGTGGTTTAATAAGAACACAAATGATTCTGATGCAAAATTTTTAAAGTTCAAGTTTCATGTGCTCCTATAAATGCAGAGAATACAGCCAATACATTTCCTTTGTTTTCCTTCACTTATTTGTAAGAAAAATGCTACATACACAACAATACATCTTAAAAGGTGATTATCCTAGTATTCAGCTCAACAGTTATCAAATTCACAACAAAGACAGAACTACCTCAGGTTCACTTTTGGGCAACTACTATCAATACAGTATTTTAACTGAAATTGTTACAGTTTTGCCTGCAACTGGAAAGATTTGGGGAGCTCAGATTAAAATTTAGGCAGACAAGTAAAGCTGCTTGATGAAAACAGAAAGGAGACAACACCAGTCAGTCTACTACACATGGCTGCTTAGCTAGATTTGTCAAAGCCTGGGCAAGTTTCCATGGCATGATTCAGGAGGAGCATAACATAACATTTCATTTTGCCAAGCAAGTTTAATAGCTTGGGGTTTTTTAAGCAGGGCAGAAATAAAGAATGCCCAAAGCAAAAAGCTTAGCAGCTATTAAAAACATTACTACTGCCTGCATCTTTAAGGCATTACTGAAGACTTCCCAGCCATACACAATACAGAGGCAGAAAAGACAACTGAATGTGCTAGCCTCATCATCCACGCTGCAGTCCTTCCCATACTACTGTAATGAAAAAGTAACTACATGAAGATGATTGGCACAACACACACAGTTACCAAAGTAGGTAATAAAAAAATTTAACTTGCACGAAAAAAAAAAAAAAAATCCTATATCAAAGAGTCATATTATTGCTTATTTCACTTGGATCTTCACAGACTACAAGGTGGGTCTTTAGAAAGAACCAATGAGATAAGGAATGCAATTACTGCTTCAAAACCATTTCTATTTTAAATTCTAGTACGGAAATCAGCCTGAATGAAGTTCAACAAATTAACTAAGTCAGACCTAAATGCAGAAGACCATGGAAAGAACAAAGATTTTCTATAGATATGACCTACAATCAGAATTGTAGGACACTGCTAAATTCTGAAGTTGTCAATAAAGTTCGTATTTATATTAGCATGTGTTTCTATTTAACTGGTCTTCACCCAGCATTCAAGTCAAACAAGAGGTGGAAAAATTAGTCCATTGCAACCACATTTACAATGTTATCTGATGTGAGAGAAGGTTCAGGATCATGGAAGAAAAAAAAGAAAAATCTACTTCAAATCCTGTATCAACACACAAGATCTGAAGAAATCAAATTGTATTGCTCTGTTTCTGAGATGAAGAATGCATACAGAAATCAAAGCCTTTGAAAGGAAAACCTAGATCTGAGGATCAGTTTCTTCAACTACATTGAAATTTACAATACACGAGAATCACTGTAACAGCATGGAAAAAAGCTCTGTTTCACTCTAGTAGGCAAATACTAGTAATTTAGAATTCTACTACAAAAAGTCAAACATAGTTTCACTTGTTACCAACAAGCCTACAGATCTTACTCTGAACACTATGAGAAGCACAGAATTCATTCTCAAACCAAATAAGGTATTTGCAACCAACAACCCTAGCAGACTGCTCTTTCCTCATCAGAGGAGGGGACCAACCATCAGTGACAGCTGATAATCTCAACACTCCAAGAGAAAACACATCAACACAGAAACCAAAGGTTCTCTTTGCAGTCATGGATGACATCATTACAGTGACAATCTGATCCATAAGGAAATAACTTCAGGGCCATATCACACAAAAATACAAGGAGATCATGACTATGAATGGCCATAGCTCAGAAACTACAAGCAAGCTATCCAAAATACATGCAATGTGCTGGTTATTTAAGATGAAAAGCAAACCAAAGGCATTCCTCCAGAAGGACTCCACTAAACTTGCACATCAAGAAACACCATGTATCATAATACCATCATTATACTCTCAGATGTTAGCTACATGTGGTTGATCCACCTTCAGTAACCACAGTGACACAGTTCAATTCAAATATGGCATAAAAATTGCACATGTAGAGATACCAGAAGCTAAGGCCAAAGGCATTGAATCACCAAGCCTTTTAACACCACCTCAATTTTCCTGAGCTGCTTTAACAGGACAGTAGCAAAACAAAGAGGAAGGTTCCAATCATCTAAAGCAAGGGCTTTTCAGCTCCACTTCACAGAAGATAGCCAGAAATTAAGTCTTCAGTAGGGAAAAAAGAAAAAGAGGGAGCGGGAGAGAACAAGCCAAAATTTACCTGCATGGTCTCAACAAAGAGTGAAACTATGTCATTTTAATTAAGGGAGCATTTTAAAGCAAAAGTATGTCCAATCTTACATCCTCCATCAGTACAGAATGCTGCCTTGCTGTTACCTCTGACTCAACCTTTCTCCCAGTCTTAAGATATGATTTGGTGCTGCAACTGACCTAGACTGAAGTACAAAGTGTATTTCCTGCCATCGGGAAACATATTTTTGACAGACTTTTTTAAAATAATTTTGCCAACAGCGCTATTCATGGAGAAGTGAAGTCTGTACTCTTAAATATAAGGCATACACATAAAGGAGAAGAAAAAAGAAAAAAGAATAAATCTTCAGTCTATTCCTGACTAATTTCTTCAAGAACAATACTTAAACATCTACACACCATACATAAATTCTCCAATATAAAAAACTGACAGAATATTAATAAAAAAGTCACACTCCAAGCAGAGACATGGAAAAAAAATGAGACAGTGGATCCCTGAGCTTCAAAACTCCTATTTCCTTTCTATTTCCCTTTCTGATTGCAACAGCAACAAATTCAAATCAATCCTTAATGCATATTACAACAGCATACAGTTTGAGTAAGAAATTTGGAGCAAATGAAAAATGCAAGATAGCAAACTTGTGATTACTTTGGTCACACCTGGGAAGTCTAGTCTGTAAGGTTTCCAGGCTCAATGAGCTCACAAAATTCAAGTGCAAACTGTAATTCTCATTTTTCGCACTGTTCCTAACAAGCAGCCCAGAGACTTACAGAGAATTTAAAACCAGCATGCAAAAAACAACCAGCTATACAAACAAACAACCTACTAATTATATCTCTACAGATTTTTAAACCGCATATTCATCAGTAAAAGTAAAAAGACTTGGAAACCATAGAATCAAAGAATGGTTTGGGTTAGAAAGAACCTGAAAAGATCATCTAGTTCCAGCAGCCCTGCCATGGGCAAGGACATCTTTCACTAGGCCAGGTTTCTCAAAGCCCCATCCAACCTGGCCTTGAACACTGCCAGGGATAGGGCAGCCACAGCTTCTCTGGGCAACCTGTTCTAGTGTCTCACTACCCTCTTAGTAAAGAATTTCTCTCCAATATCTAATTTAAATCTACCCTCCTTCGGTTTAAAACCATTCCCCCCTTGTCCTATCACTAAGTGCCCTTGTAAAAAGTTCCAAGTTTAAAGATTGCATGACATACTGAATATCACACAGTGGGCAAAGCCTTATGTGAACAGCCATGACTTTTGGCAGAAAGCAATCAGAGATGAATTAGGGACAGAAAAAATTAGTCCTCATACACAGTGGAACACAGTAGACATTACAGAAGAATAGGGTTTATTGTACAATCTGCAAAGAGTCCTGCTACAACTCCTATGTTACTCAGCAATTCTGAAATAGTACAAGTTTAGGAAGACAAGCAGACAAAAGTTATCCATCAAGTAACACTGGTATGAATCAATCTGATGGGTTGAGAATTAGCAAGACCTTTGACATCAGCAGTCTCAAATTAGTGTTGAATTGCTTTTGTTAAGAAGACTCAAATGGTTTGAAAATAAGTGGCATGCAGTCAATATGTCCTTGCAGCCTTAATAGCATTTCCTTAAAAACAACCTTAAATTTCAGTGTGAAATAGGAAACATTGTGATATACACAGTGAGATAATGATACATACTGGAGTAAGATTTTCAGATAAATCCAAGGTAACAGTAGCAAATCTGATTTTTTGAGTATATTAGCTATACTTCGGTATAGTCAGGAGCCAGAAGAGTTTTTCTGAAGTTTAAACTTTAATTTGCTCTTACTTTCTAACATTCTAAGTTTAACTGCCAGGATTATACATTCACATGCGAGGCCCTTAAACTTAACTCAGGTTAACGTTTCCTTTCAGTGGTCAAACACTAAGCAAACACACTAGCAAAGTAAGCAACTACACAGCAATAAAACAATCAACAGAAGAACTGATGTCAGAATCCATATTTAACACTAACAAGTGCAAATGCAACTATGACAGAAATGATGACTACATTCAATAAGATGAGGTAACAAACAGAAGAAAACAAGTTCAAACACAAGACAGGATGAGCTTAAATCTAAACAAGAATGAGATCATGTAGAGGAGAGGAAAAGGCACAGATACAAATAGCACAAAATCTACTCAAACATTGAAGCACAGGGATGTTAAAATTACAAATAATGGCTTTGCATTTATATAGCACCATCCATCCAAACAAGACAAAGCGCTTTACAAATATTAATGAATTGAGCCACAGTGTCTTCAAAGGTATCCATATTCAATTTGAAGTGTGGTGTAACAGTGATCTAAAGAACATCAGTGACATCTTTATTGCTTCTTTCCTAGGCAGGCATTTCCCCATGAAACATCGTAAGTACCCCACTTCTAAAGCATTCCTGTATTCCATGAAACATGGTACACTTTTACACTCTGGGAGAAAAATGACTTGAGAGGAGGGAGAATCAGTGTCTATAAATACTTATACAGTAACAATGGAATGACAGAAAATTACTCCTATTCTCAGCTGGCAGAATGAAGGAATGGTCTACATTTCAAAGAAAAAACATGTTTAACCAGATATTGCAGCAAAAGCTTTCCATGGTTAAGTAACATTAGTACTGCATACATTCAGAAAACTTTACATAAAATAATTACATCCCAATAATTCTACAAGAAATGAGTAGACTTGACTGCATCTTCTGGCTCATCTAGCATTCTGCAGTATTAGAATCACTTTGAAGAGAGAAAAAAAAGGAGACAAGACAACAAGCCTTACCCTCTGAGCTTTTGCAAGTTCTTCTTTCAATCGTTCATAGCCCTTTTCTCTTACTTCCAGTACAGATGGGCTCCGTAAGTGAGATAAACTGTCTGTACTCAACCCAAAAATATCTTCATTTCCTTCAGCAACATCTGCTACTGTAGCACCCTGCAAAAACTCTCTCTCTACGTTATTGCTCTCCTTTCTGGAATTATTGTGATTGAATGACCCACTCTGAGGTCCAGAGGTAGAACAAAGTACTGCGTCGGTAACATTGATGCTGTAAAGAGAGTGATAATTATTTTATTTATAGAAAACATTAAGAAGAAATATTTTAGAAATAGCAGTAGCAGTGTTGAATATACCATTATAGACACAATTTAATATTACAACATTTTAAGTAAAATCACAATCTTTAGTAAAGCAAATAGTTTATATGCAACAAACATCAGCAATTTAAATAAAAAAATCGCACAGAACTTACCTGACACCTGATACTTCCCCACAATTCAGTTGTCTGGGAGATGAATAAACAGGTTGTGTGGGAAGATCAGAAACATTTAATGCATTGGGTTGGATTGGTGTGGAGGACACAACAGAAGGATGTGGTCGGTAGATAACACTAGGTGAGGTAGTTTGTTCCTGAGTCCCTGGCTCATTTACTCCAAGAAGATCTGGTGTAGTAGGCGAAGCAAGGTTCACTTCATGAAAGCCTTCCAAGGGATCACTGGCCATAATAAAAGCCTCATCATACGAAACCTTGAATTAAATAATCATATTATTAGAATGCAAAAAAGAAATACTACATTATATCTGACAACTATATGAATTAAATTAAAAATCAGACAAATACGTTTAAAATACTTCATGATATAACAGAAACTCTGGATTAATCTTGCCAAAATATGAACTTCAACCACCAAAACTGTTTTTTCCACATATTACACTGTTAAGCCCAGAAGATCTAAGAGTGGGTTCCACATCTAAATGGGATGATGACATCAAGAACATGCTCTATATCATAAGACAAAGCCATCTTCCATATAGACTAAAGCTGTTTTGTATCAAAACACAAATATATTACATTAATGAAAGAGAGATAGACCTGGGAAACAGTAAGAAAAAAACAAAAATAGTAATCTTAAAACCTAAAGCTTCCACTTTTAATCTCAACAAAGCAAATAATCTAGAGACAGAAATCAGTGAACCTTCAAGTAAATTGCAGTCCATAGTGATTTTGGTTAAATTACGCTTCTGATATTGTAACAGTTCATTGAAAGGACTGAACTAGCCAATAAGACTTCTCATGAAGTATGAGGATGTGTATTTAATACATCACATGATTAACTCATGATGACAACTGCCATCATGGTATCACACCAAAAATACATTACAGGTAAAAAGAATACTAAGAATTCGCAATTTAACTGACAGTATCTTTTAATTTTTTTAATTCTGTATGTTTTTATAAGAGCAACAGAAAACAAGTATAACACATGAACTTTACAAGTCCCAACAGGAAGCTGTTTTACAGCCATTCATCAAAGATCACAAAAATCTTTGCATGATTCAAAACTATGAATTGGAAGTAGTGTGGAGAAATTTGTGAAGGAATTACTTAGCAGTGATGATTTACTGGAAAAAACAAAACAAAAGCAAAACCCACAAATTTTCCATGTTACATAAATAAATGAGAAAATTAAGGCTTTACAAAGGTACTTAACATACAAAAAAAGAATTGTAGCATCCAACTGAAATAATAAATTGCATTCTACAGAGAAATCTGCTTGGTTCTTAAAATTGAAATCACAAGGCAGAGAGAAGACCTAGAAAGACGACGGTCAGAACCATGAAGAGATAATGTCATCAACTTACAATGTACATCCAGTTAATCAGCCACTTCATAAAACACACAGACAGCACCAAGAATGGAATCCCCAAATTAGCATATGCAAACATGTTTTAGTTACAGCAATACTTTTTGATCATCTTAAACTCAAAGAACACTTCAAAACTGATTTGCAGTTCAAGTATTACACTGCCTATATACCCATGCTAAACAAGTTGCTTTATCACATTATCAGGTACACATGGAAGATACTCATCTGTTCAGACAGCAAGAATGCCATTAATTTTTCTCTGTCTCTGCTAATTGCTCCCACAAAAAAAAGAAAAAAAAAAAAAATCAATCACCTTTAAGAAACTGCCCAACTTAAGGGACAAAAAGCAAAAAGGACCTTACATGAATAAAAAGGAACAGTTTGGGCCTTGGGGTTTTTTTTCAGCAGGAAATTATACGCAGAAATCTGTTTTATTTTGAACTACCAACAGCAGTTGCACAAACATGATTTACAGAGAAAAATGCTGTCAGCTTTGTGCTTTCAAGCTTTGCTACATAACACAGAAATGAACAGCTCATGTTTAAGTAAGTTTGAAGAACATAAATGTCTTCCCTATACTTCTTAACTATTATAGGCATTATAATTAAAGCTGTATGTAATGATAAAGCCTTGTTAATTTGTTGAGTCAACAAATTAAAATGGCGGCACTGCTGGAGCTACAGGACACTTCTTCAAGGTTGAATTTCAATGTCTTCAGCCCTACAGCGCAACTATTACACGTGGTTTACATTTAATAAGCTAAAACACTGACATCTTCAAAACACAAAATTGCAGAAATAGTTCTTTAAAGTTCATTAGCCCAGTTGAAAAACACCCACCTTGCCAGCCTCAAAGTACGGCTCACATCTACACAAGTACATTTGCTTTCATTGTTCCAACCACCAAGTAAGTCATACCCAGTACTACTCTACTGGCAACACCATCAAGATGTTCCAGTTCTTTGGATTCTAGTCTTCACAATTAACAGAAGATGCAGGCTTCTGAATAAGAATGTAGAAACACTACCTGGATGCCTTGGCCTTTTCTATGCCTACAGCACCTAGGAAAGTGCACCAAAAACCATCCAACAGAAGCAGAGATGGAGAATACAGCTGAGAGCAAAACACAAACAACTCTTCTGCCACATCTTCCCCTCTGTTGACCAGTTTTCATGTCAAGTTTGAAACACACATTCGTAGTACCACTGAAAACTCACAATCTGACTTGATGTTCAATGATGGTACCACAGCATTTTGCACCACCAGTATCACTGCTTGTTTTCAGATGCATATCCCCTTGGGCTGAAATTTTCTAGGAAACCTTTTTTTCCCCAAAATCCATTTCTAAAAAAAAAAAACAAACCACTATTTCGCAATTTCCAAGAAAAAAAGGCTCAGGAAAACTTATTTGTCAATTTTTAATATACCTTACACAACAGCTCTACACAAACCTTAGGGCTGTTTGTAGGAAATACTTTAAGTACATCAAGTAAATTATAAGCTCGAAGATCTACCATTCTGTATCTTTATGATAATTTACACAAATTCAGTTATGTTATGAAATGCACAAAGTCATGCTGCCTCACACACAGAAAAATTATTAGAAGCCTGCTTATCTTTCAAATGCATTTCTAGCTCCCCCTCCAGATCACCATATCAATGTGCTAAGTAGTTATGTCTGTAAAAACAACTAAACAAATCTACCCCATCTACATGCTCCTACTCCTATGAGAAATGTTTCACTTAACTCCTTTCCCACAGCTTTTCCACCTAACCTGCCTATATCCTGCAGTATTTTTAATAGTTAAAAAAAAAGACGGCATTTTATTTACAAGACTATCACCCTACTAATACATTAAATATCAATCTCAGCCTAAACAGACAAGTGAGATTTATGAGTAAGTAAATCCGTGCACAACTTCACAGTTATCAAAAAACAAGCTCTTTCTGCTACACTAAGTAAAAAAGTTATACAAGTTATTCCTGGCAGAGCTGAAAATAAAGTCCCTCAGCTAAACTTTTCCCATAGCCTGTCAAATGGGCACTCATAAGCATACCATCTGTGTAAAACACTTTCCATTCACAACTTTTTTCCTTCCTAGCACTACTTCTCACTTAGCAGGGAGCAGGCAGAAGCTGGGTACACCATCCATATAGGACAAAGAAGCCCATATTAAACATCCCAGTTTAAAGACCCACCAACATCACCATTACGCTGTTACCCAGACATCAACTGAACATATATTATGCACTAATGAAACCAAACATTAATGCAAAAAGCGAGGCAGCCAGAAAAATAAAAGCTCTCTTTTGGGAAAGAACTCTTCAAAGTAATGATAAACAAAAGGAGGGAGGGGAAAGCACATTAAACGTCAGTGTCATTAAAGGTTATGGGCTTGGTTAAGGCTTGGAGTGGGGGGTTCATATTATTGACTAAAGCAGCAGTGAACAGCCTTGCTGTGAAGGAACATGAAGCACATGGTATACAGAGAGCTTTTACTATGAGCCAAGCTGACAGTGTGTAAAAAACCACAGTGCTGGCACAGCACTCTACAGTAGTACTTCTGCTACTGTGAACAAAAGCTGATATTCTGACATTTCAGGGCATCACACTTATTAAACAAAATTGTGAATTTTCTTAATACTTTTTCCATCACATTAATACACGGTGAAAGTCTGGAACAGCATTCGTGCCTGCCAAATACATGATTATGTTTCTCTTAGTTGATAGCATGCAATTTGGATGACGTACAAAATTCAAGTAGTGTAATAAATCAGGATAAACCACCAAAATAATTTCCTTATGCTTTCATCTGGAAATAATGCAAATTTGGTGGAAGCTGTCAAAATGTTGCAACTTTTTACTCTCCATTGCCACATTTGCACTGCTGACTACCCACGTAACTGCATGAGGAAACTATGCCCAAATTGTACTTTTATCTAAACAAAAACATACTACAAAGAAAACAGCTTAACAACAGCTAGTTTAACACATTTCTACAGCTTCTAATGGGAATCCAGAACTGCAAACATTTTCAACAGCAGTCAAATCAAACTGTTTAATCTGATTTTCCTGTTACTGCTCTAAGAGGGGTCCAGCCACTTGCCTGAATCAAAGCAGTCAATAGTAAACATTTAAAAGCTCCCTGAAAAGCTGTAATTTGCATCGGCTTTCAGGAAGGAGGGGGAAAAAAAAATGGTATTGTTGAAAACTGCCTACTACAAACTCTGGAGTTAATCTTTCACAGATTGCTTTTAAATACAAAACAGGTTGAAGATGACAAGTTTGAACAATCTCCTGTTATAGCCTGTTTAAAAGCAATGCCAGCGCTAAAAATTCCACGCATAAAAAAAAAATCTCATAGTAAAGAGCACCATCATAACAGAATGGTTACCTGCTCAAGTGGGAGGGGGGAAAATCACATAAGGAAAAATAAGTTACTGTTTCTAAGCATTTTGATGAAAAGTAAATTAGAGTTAGCATTTGCTAAAAAAAAGGTGATTATTGGCTATAGTGTTTTAATCTTCACACAGCAGGCCTTTCAAAATGTAATAAAGTCTCAAGGACTTCCCTTACTAGACTCCAATATCTGCTTTAGTTAATTTGGGAGTGGGGAGGAAAGCGGATTTTTCTGTAGCAGTTCCTCAAAAGGACTGATATTAGCCCACCATTGGGCCTGCATTCTCCTCAGCGAGTTAAAAAAACCAAATATAATTCAAAATATTTGGCATTTTACAGTCAGGAGTGTAATACGTTTTAAGCTCTAAAGAACTACACTGGGAATTAGAGTAGTGGACTAACAAATATCTTTTAAAGAAGCAGTTCAATTAAGTACTGCTATGCCATACCTATAACTATGAGATGCAAGCAAACAGCTTAAGAAGTAAAAGTGCTGTAAGGCATATATGTGCATTAATTTAAAATTCAAAACCAATTCAGTTACAGCTATCCAGTATGAGATATTCATCAGACATTGGCACAGGATGAAATTTGGTGGATTTTTTTATTCTATTTTTTCTTTTTTCTTTTTTTTTTTCCTTAAACTGTTTTAGATTTTAGCTGGGCCACAGAATCCAAGTTTAAACAGCGATATCAATGCCAGTTCATCGTACAAACACAAGTCAAGATCTGGCATAGGAATTCTCTTAAGGAGAGCAAAAACCAATTCCCGCCTTTACAACTTTGCAGTTATGGAGCCCAAACTCACAACATTTTTTTTTTTTAAACCGACAAGATGCGAGAGAAAAGAAAGCACTGATCTACTCCAGTCTTTGCATATTCTACTTGTAATTTGCAAGTGACCTTACACTACATTTTTACCAACAGATAGTAAATTGGGCAAGATGGTAAACAGGAGGTACACTGTAAACTAGGCAAGTCTACAGAATTTAAGAGACAGTGAAACCACATTTGGTTCAACAGAAGAGTATTTTTCTATTGCATTCCCACGAGTGTTGTCACACAATGCTATGATATGGGACTTTTTCTGCTCTTTACTCTCACATTAGACATCTAAAACACTACTTCACACTGTTTCAAACGCAGCATGTAGTCTATTTGATTGCAAGACTTTATAGAGGATTTTTTGCTGTGCTGAACTGATGATTAAAAAGAAAAATCTCTTTAAAACTTTATTACAAGCATATCTTCAACTAGAAAAACTAAAGTGCGGGCAGCAAGTGTCTCACAGAAACAAGCAGCACATGAGATTCTACAACCTATATTTATGAAGTGCTTGTGAAATCTATAAATAAACATGGTTTAGAGTCTGGGAGATAGTACACCTCTTACTACAGAAAAATCAGTGTTTTGCAAGGCAGGATACTTCAAACTTTTACTGTAAATAAGCATTCAAATAATGCTGTTCAGTTCACAGACTACCTAAATCAAGCTAATTTAACTGCAAATATGATTCTCTTTGCAGATGCTGTTCTTTTTAAGATAGAGCATTGTTCTGCCTTATCTTGGAAACAACTTCAGAATCCCATCTCAGGTTTAAGCCTGTCCACAGTGACTGTGACTGCAGCATCATTCTTGCCAAGACTTGAACCTAAAGACCCTCTCGTTTTCAGTCAGCACCAAAAACAATTAATTAAATTAAAACGGTCACAATTTTCATGATATGCAAAGCTTTCTAAATGTATCTCCAAATGCATTTAAAGAAACATTTTCTTAATTTCTGAAAAACATGGCAAGCCTATTATTGAAGCATCTAATGTAAGTTATAGTCAAGCTACAGTAAGACAAGATTTTAAATGCCATATTAAAAAGGTTCTTAAAAATAAAAATCCAAAGTACACATTTCCTTTTTGGGAAAATCCATAAACATTAAGTGGAACAAACAGTGAGACCAGCTCATCTGGCATTTTACATGAATTTTACATCAAGTCAATAAAAGCTACAAAGATAGCTGCAATCTATAATCAAAAGGCTTATTGTGACTGTTTCCCTACAGAAAAGTAAAAAAAACACCTTTTAAATATAGTGTAACAAGATGGATATTTCAGCCACAGCTGTGAGGTCCACTCCCATTTGTTATTTATTAAAAGCATAATGAGAACAGTAAATTATTTATCCTTCTTTGCTCACTAGGTAACATTAACCAAGCACAACAGATGAATGACTGCCAAGACACAAATACAGAAGGCCCAACTTTAACCCTTCCCAGAGCTCATTAAAAAGACCTATAACAAAAACAACAATAAAAACATTAAAGCAGCAAGACCTCAGGTTTTGCCCTATATTTTACCGAGGCACACAAATATTTGAACAGATGGTAGGTGCCAATACATGCTTCTAGACTGAATAACCTCACATCTGCTTCAAAAGAAAAGCTGGTAATTTCACAGTTATGGCAAGTCTGTGGAAGATTAATTATTTTAGCTATCTAGATGACTGGTTTTGATATTTCTAATGCTTTTGATATTAAAAACATGCTTACAAATGAACATAGGCGTCAAAACAACCAATATAAAGCTTGTTACACTATCTGCAAACAGAACAGACAACACTCAAACCGATGATAACACTGTTGCTTTTTGTCAGCAAGACGAGCATCGAGGGTATCTATCACTACGGCTTTGGCCATTCGGTGCTCCCTGCTTCCAGAGCCCTGCGACTCTCGGGGAACTAGTGGAGCATCAGCACATAAGCAGCACAAATTTCTGCACCGCTCATCACTTGCAATCAACTCGTAACCAGAATTTCCTTCCCGAGCGTCACTCTGTCACATAACTGCATTACGAAATTCAGGGTAACTGAAATCCCCGCTGCTTAACTACTATACTTATCGGCGACCAGGCATTATCCTCAATATTGCCCGAAGACCTTAACGCGACCAGTAAGGCTACCGGCGAGCGCAGCTCCGCAGTCTCAAGAAGCAAAGCTCCCCTTCGATCCCCAACCCGCTGCTTTCGGCACCCCTCGGCGCCGCCGCCCTGGGCCTAGACGGAGGGGGGCGAAGTTCATGGACCCACCGAGTGGCCCCACCTTGCTCAGCCGCTCCCCCGCACCTCCCGCCCCACCGGCCGAGAGATCTGTAGCACCGGCTTAAGCTTCCCCTCCTCTCTTCAGCCACTCCTGCCTGGCCGCCGCTCCCCACGGGCCCTACACCCCCTCCCGCCCGCCACCGCCGCGCTGGCAGCTTTGAGGGGAGCACGGCTGCTCCGAGCTACCGGCCCCGGCCGTGCGACTACGGCTCTTTGTCCAACGCTGCCGGGAGCTCGCCCGGGGCAGGTGCGCCTGACACCTTCCAGGGTGACCCCCAGAACTACTCCAGACCAGCTCTGCTTTCGACGGCGGCTGGCTCTGGGTACAAGCGCATCCGCGCCGTCGGCTCCCCCCGCCGCAGGCACGCAAGCTCCGACGGAGTCGGAGGCGCCCGTGCCAGCGGCACCTTTCCGCCAGAGACGGCCACAGCGGCACGGCCCGGGCCGCCCGCTGACCCCGCACTCTTCCGAGGGGCACTCCCAGCCCCAGCCCCCATAGGAGACGCGAGACAGGGAAGCCCGGACGCCGCACCACTGCAAGAGGCAGCCCCCCCAGGCGTCCCCGGCTCCGCCCGCCCGCCCGAGCACAGTCTCCCGGCAGCGCGGCGCCACGCAGGTGCAGCAGCGGTAGGGGAAACCTGCAGCCCGGCCGGCCGCCTCCGTCCCGCCAGCTGGGCTTTGCCGCTCAGCGCCCCCGCCACATACCTGCCGAGCACCGGGAAAACGGCCGCCGCCGCACCGCGTCCCCTCACACAACCTGGAGGGGGCGGGGCGCCGAGCAACAGCCGCGCATGCGCACCTTCCACCGCCGGGTGCGGGGGGCAGGTGTGTGCGACCCCGCAGGCGCCACTGCCCCCTAGCGGCGTGGGGGTAACTGACCCCAGGGTACGCGGTCCTAGCCCTGGAGCCGGGGTGCAAGGCTGGTCAGAGCAGAGTCCCTGTATGCCCTCCTCCAGCCGTGACACAAAACACTGGCGAGGGACATGTTCGGGGAGGCTTTTCCTCCACACTCCTCAGGCTCGTCAGGCAGTCGGGGTTTCAGGAGCCAAGAGGTCTGGCCAGAGGCTGAGGGAAAGCAAGCGCGTTGCACGGCCGCGATGGATCGGGGCAGCCTCCATCCCTTCTCTGCCAGTGGTGCCAGAGCAGCCCACGGCAAACACTGTCCATGAAATCCTGTTAGATCAACTAAACCAAGTACTGATAACTCAGCGCTGTTCCCTTAGGGCCTGGCTGGAAAGGTACCAGAGAGTCACGGGTGACACAGAGGAGGGCGCAAGTGCAGTCAGGCACCACATTTCACAAGAAGAGAGGGAGCAAATGGACAGGCTGCAAACACCTTGTGGCATCAGGAGACATCGGCCAACATTTCTGTGCCTCCACTGAAAGAGTGTTAGCTAAAACACTGTTCAAGGGCAGGCAAAGACAGGGCTGTTAAAACTGAATGTTTTGCTGCTGTGATAAACACGAGGAAGTTAATAATTCTGTATTTAATGGCACACGGTAACAAAGGCATAGACTTACACAATTAAAAATGAGAAAATGCAATATATGCCAGTTCATTATCCACTGATTTTCATTCACAAGACACGCACTGCTCCAAATCAGGTTCTAAGCCTGCCTAATGTATGTAATAATTAAAGACTGAACTGTAATTTATGTACAGAAGACTTGTGAGATAAGGCCACATAAAGTGTAAAAATAGAGCTCACCTGCTAAAAAGACATGGGTTTCCAGCTCTACTAGTTTGTCTGATAGACATACTGCTACTACCTCTCATCTTGGCTTGCCTATGCCCTTAAGCTGTCATTACTGCCACCCTGACACAAGCAGGGTAGCTGGGGCAATTTTCCTGCCTTTCAGAGGTTAACAACCAGCCTTAATTTTTTTCCTTTAGAAGTCCTGGTCTTTACTGTTCAGTGTTTCCCGTACCTTTAAAAACAGCGGGCAAAATGTTGGAAAGCTGCTAAAAACAGGTCTACATTTTACCACTGCTCTGATTACAGTGCCAAAAAAATATGCTTCCAATGACAGCAGTATTGGCTGGATAATGCACTTGCCTTGTTGTTAGTTTCAGCTGAAGTGAGCCATGAACTTCAGTGGTGAGGAACTTTAGCAAAAAAACTGATGTAAACAAGATCTGGTATCATTCAACAGTCAAGCAATCTAGGCCACATTCCAGTCAATAATGGAAACGTTAATTATCTTGACAGCTTTCCACTGAATGTGAAAGAATCCTGTTTGGCCAGTGCTACAGGACATAGCCATAGACAAATAAAGTTCTCTGTGGCACATTCAACAGCATTCACTAAGCAAGAAGTTCACTGGGATAAAAATAATATGACAAAGAGATGTCAAAAGGCAAATGTATCAATGCCATTCATAATTAATTAAATATATTAACTGTAAATACTAAGACCTAAATTCCTTTTGAGTATGCAAAACTAGACTGACTACAAGAGGGCTCAGGCAGCAAAAAATGGCTACAGAAAATCATCATCTACAGCTTTTCTGGAAGCAACTTGAAAACCTTTGAAATTATTTGTTAATACTGACATGCACTAGAACCCAAGCAGTGCTCTCAGAATACAGGTTTGCCAAATTAAAAGGTTCATCAGAAAGGCCATTAAAAACATGATTGCAAAAAAGACATGCCAAGTGGAGTCAGAAGTTGAAAACAATGCATTAAGGCATAGTAAACTGATAAGAGTCTATAATTAGGATCTGTAATCCTGTAGTTCTTAATCCTGTACAGTGACTGTACTTAGCATGAGTCTGCTGTCTTAACCAGATTAGACATCTTGCATTTCAAGAAATAAAAGCTATACAGTTCAAAGGCATTTGATTGTGCTAAAATTAATCACCAACAGATTTATTTTGTCAAAGTACTCCTGTATTTTGTTGCATGTAATACTTTAAAAAGTCAGGCAGTAACAAACCACAGAAAATATAATTTACACACTTAAAATTTAAAGTTGAAACAATCTGGATTAAATCCAGAGACATAAATGAAAAGTAATTTTTTTTTCCTTAATCTATTTTAAAAGAGTACTTATACCCAGCCTTTGGTTCCTTCCTGAGCTGCACATCAGTGTCAAAGCAGGGCTGTTTCTCCAGGCATCATCAGCTGGGAGCCAAGGGTAACCCCATCAGTGAGGGCACAGTCAAGAGCAGGGCTAGGGTGATAGCAACAGACGTAGTCATACACCTAGTGACCATCACACAAGGTGACAGGTCAAATCAAGTCCAGGATCCATCCAGGAAGTCTTACCAGGAAGAGCAAGAAACAGAACTAGACAGCTATGTGTAGAGCTATGCCTATAACGTAGGCCTGAGGCTTCAACAAGGAAGAAGCAACCAAGACAGACTTACCCAAGATAAAGCAAATCCTGGGAGCCTGAGCTTGAGTTTAAATGGAGCCCTGGAATCCCTGCCCACAATGATGGCTGAACAGGGGCTCCAGATGAGGCTAATCAGGATGATTAAGGCCTTTTAGTGCCCTCAGGTCCCTGGCAACCAGGAAAACTGGAAGTCCTTTTAGAAATATAACCATGAACCACTGTTGTTCTAAATGAGAGGTAACACTGTTGCCAGTGAAAATGATATATAATTTGCAGCTTTGGTGGAATAACATATGTCATGGATGCTGTCTCTTATTACATAGATGTAATCTGAAAGGAGCATTCAACAAAACAGCACAATGTACAAAATCTGGAGTATGGACTTTGCGGAAACCACATTTTTTCTAATGGACACTAGTATTTGCTGCTCCCATCAAATCTACTCACTCAGTTTGTTCAATCAGTTTATCTGTTCCTTTTGAATTCCTTGGTGTGGTTAAATGCCCCAAATCAGAAATTCCCATTCTGTAGCTAGTTAGAAAGCTGGATGAGTACCTTGGCACAGAGATTACTCCAGTAATCTGTGTACTAACAACTGGCAGTCTCACACACATAGCTTCTCTCCAGTCATACTTGTGCAAAATGTGGTAAACATCATTGTGAACAGTTCCTGCACTGTACAGAGTACCTCAGAACTGCATCTCTCTTGGCCCAGGTCTCCTGTTGCATTTGAACCACCCAAGAGAAGGTCTTCTAGTGAGGCTGCTAATAGCTACAATCTGCTGGACCTAGAATACTCTTTCAGGGAGTAAAAAGCGCAACAGACAACTGTTTTGGAGAAGATAGCCCAGACTATTTATAGGCTTCTCTATTGAAGGCAATAATGGCTGCAGGACTTGACTTGAAAGAAACTAAGTACATAATTTTTCTTTGATCTGAATTTAACTAAAGTTTCTCATCTATATGCAAACACAAATGCCAACAGCTAATCAAATTTTTCCTCCTACAGGTTGGGAGAAATAAAAGAATGAGATAGCTGTTCTCCTTATAGTAGATGCTCAAACGTGTGGTGGGGGAGGATATCTCAACAATTTCATGGATAAATAAAGCAGGTAAATGTTGAATTCTTATTTTCTGCTTCCCTATGATACATCCTACTTGTCTCTTTTATTGTTTGCGGCTTTTTTTTCCTTTTTAATACCGAATAGGCTGTAATTATTATTTCCCTTTCAATAAAGATGTTATAAAACAACAAACTCAAGCAAAGCACAGGATGAATATGTTAGTAGAATTCATGCATGCATTGCACGGTGAAAAGAAGCAAAGGTATGCACAAAAAAGTACACAAGACTATAAATCTTATCTGTTTTGGAGCTACTCCCTCTCCCCCCACCCCCTCCCTTCTAACAAGCTTAGCTGAAACAGTATTCGCAGTTTTGGGAACCATTGTATAGGCAAGAATTCCCCAGTCAGGCATAAAACTTCAACATTTAGCTAATCATTTGAAAAGCAAATCTAATTGGCACATTGGCATAAATAGGCATCCAGCCTATGGCAGTCCTAAAACTGCAGCTCTTATCTTTTTGCTGCTCTTCCTGATTCAACTGATAGAACACTAAAACTAGTGAGATCTGTGTTTTTCTTTAAATCTACCCCCTAAAATAAACACAAAATAATAGCAAATAGGCAGGATTGATGTTAACTGATCTTGAAACTCTTTCTCAAAACTTCCAGTGATGGAGAACAGCACAGCATCCCTAACCAGTGCATTCCAGTGCCAAACTAACCTTGGAGTCAGAAATACTTTCCGACGTCTAACCTTATCTCCTTTGCTGCAGTGTAGGACAAGAGGCAATGAGCTTAGCTCAGTGGATGCAGGAACCAACAATCTTCAGGGTGTTTGGTGACATCATCTATGCCCTCAGTTTTCTCAAAGAATAAACACAGTTATTTTAATCTTTCCTCACAGGTGTTGGGTTTTAGACCCCCAGTTGTTTTTTATTCTCTCTGGGCTTCTTCCTGTGGGTCCTCACCTCCTCATTATAGGAGAACAATGGTCAAGTCCAGGCCCAGCACTCCAGCTACTGTCTGAACAGCGCTGCCTTCAACATATCACACACCTGCTTATACATCCCAGCAACGATACCTTGCTTTTTTTTTCTTATGGCAGCAGAATGTTGCTTAACCAGTTTTTCCCCAACTTTACTTGTGAACTTTTTTTTATGGCCATTGATTCTCATTGAATTCTAATCTTATAGACTCATAGAATAGTTAGGATTGGAAAGGACCTTAAGATCATCAAGTTCCACCCCACTGCCACGGGCAGGGACAACTCACACTAAACCATGTCACCCAAGGCTCTGTCCAACCTGGCCCTGAACACTGCCAGGGATGGAGCATTCACAACTT
>WYDI02005080.1:0-17788 GCA_009867235.2 Psittacus erithacus | reverse complement strand
GCAGCAACTGAAAACATCGGTGTTATCAGTGCTGTTCCCAGGCTGAAAGTCAAAAACACAGCACTGCACCAGCTGCTGAGAAGGGGAAAAATGACTGCTACTGCTGAACCCAGGACAGTCAACTAAAAGCTAAAGACGTTTTGTAGTAAGAAACATATGATAAATAAGGCAAGTAGCAATTCATTTGAGGCTTTGGCCTCTGTTAGCCTGTGCTAGCAGGTCTGTTTCACCTACTATTTAGCTAATACAGACAATTGCTGAGTGAGAACAGGCTTCTGTGTAAACTCTACACATCTAACATAATAACCTAAAAAGTGCTATGTTGTACTCCAAGCAATCGTTTTTAATAACTGAAGCTGATTAGGGATCTGCAAAGATACAGTTACAAGTTTTAACATGCCCTAAGGGGATATTAATTTCTCGTCAATACACAAACAGTACTGGCATGGAACAATATTTTTAAGGAAGATAAGTTATCTAAATTAGTAACTCCGATATTTAAATTAAATATCTAGATATCAAGACTGCCTCTGTATGTGTGTTTGCTATCTTTTACACTGAGATGAAAACAGGGGTGGTTCCTGCACATTCTTCAAAGGGGTTAAAAGCAATTTGTATTCTGTACATAATTGTTCCAACTTTATCTGTGTAAGATTAAGAAAAATGTCACACCTAGTTAGAGACATAATGAATGAACAGCTGTGTAATAAAGCATGTATATTATGGGAAATGAGCTACATAGGTCATGGAAAAAGCTTTTTTGTCCACAAGGAGTCACGTCTGCAATGGCAGTATTTATTCCCTGAAGTAAAGCTGGTCGGACTCACATCTCAGGCAGTCAGCAGCCTGGCTTGGTCCTACTGAAGTATAAATTTCTACAAGCTTCTCTGTGAAGTTCAAAATAGTGGGAATACAGCACACTGTCTGATGTTTTAATATCTGCATTATCTGAAATGTATGGAGACAGAAAAAAATTAAACTCTTGGTGAAAATACACTGCTGGAATACATTGTTGGGTAAATGCAATGTGACTATAAATAAACAATTATTTTCTCATATTTCATTGGTCATAAATACGCTATTTGGCTAAAGACAATTTTTACAATGTCACTACAAAATGGGATTTTCATCATTTTACTCAGATAACATTATTAATGATAGAGGCTATTAATAAAATAAGTGAGCTGAGTCAGAATTACAGTCAGAAATTACCAGTTGTGCATTTTCCACTTGTGACACTGGAGCTGTTTGATTCAACACAAATATTATTCATGGAATGAACTCAAAAATTTGATCATTTAACACTTCAGAGCAAAAGCATAACTCGGAAACAATTCACTTACCACTTTGGTGACCCTTGCTTAAGGCATATAGATATATAAATACAAGCATAGATGCATGCACATACATACACATGCGTATACGTATATTTTTATATATATAGCTTTTGACTAGAAAAAGGAGACAATTATTAAAAAATATACTAAGTCTTCAGCTAAATTCCTCTATTATTCCCTTTATTTTGTGCCAACACACTTGTTTCTTCTCTCCACGTATGGTCTTTTACTTATGTCTGCTTATGCCTTTTTATTTTTCCACACTACAGCTACAGTATATAAAACTTCTTAGAGCACACAGGCCTAATGATGGCAGTAAGATGTTTCCATTCCATATTTTTAGTCAATTTTTAAGCCTGGGGATCACAATTTGATATACTCTGGGTTTTATCAGGATTAATATAGCTGTACTGAATTCTATTCTCATTTGAGAGTGGTGATTACATAAACTACTACAAAATAGGTGTTTATAAAGTAAACTGATTTATTTCTTTTTCTGCAGTGAGCTGATATTCTAAGTCAAGCTGACATGCAATTCACAAGTATGTGCTTTATAGATAACGAGGTAGCAAGGCAATATTCACAGATGCACATATACGGGGCTTTTGGGTTTAGTCCTTGAGCATCATTATTTGTACCTAGGTTGGATGCAGTTTGTCTGTGGCTCTCATGAGGCTACAATCTTGAAGTGGCAGTTATTGTGCTATGGAATGGTGAAGGAGGCAGGTGGGGTTCCTTAATGCTTTGCTGCCATCATGTGGCTGGTGAGATCAATAAAATGATGGGGAGTAAGATCAGCTATCAAAATAACAGGCCTGGACAGCCTATCTGGAAGCCAGAGACTGGATCCCACATGATTTTAGCAACTTACTAATAAGCTGACTGACTGGACATCAAAACTCATCTGCTTTTCAGAACTGTGACACTTAGTTACTGCTATTTGCGAAAATATCCATAACAAATGCTATGGCTCACTTCTCTCTTTCAGGTTCTCTAAGGCACCAATGTTTAAACTGTGCCTGCTCCAGGTAATATCTGTTATCCCTTCAACTAGTAAAAGCATCAGACTTGCATTCAATACCTTGCTGAGTGAAACCCTGTAGAAAAAGTCCTACAGTAGCAGAACAGTAGCCTCCAGTAGTAACAGTGTGATCAAAACCAGCTGTTTTCAGCAATACCAGGTTTTGGAGTTGTAGCAGCGTTTATCCCAATCAACCTAGGGTCAATGAAAAATTTACAAAGGAAAACAAACTATAGCCCTGAGCCTTACTCAGCGTTACTAACAGGAACCGTGGTCCGCTACGTAATATAGAAGTGAATGAAGCCCACCTAATTTTCAGCATCTGTAACTACTTTGGTCAGAATTTCCTCCGTGAGAATTAATGATCTCATGAATTATCTTAAAAAAAAAAAAAAAGAAAACAATCTAAATATCTTAAGTATGCTTTAACTGAAATTCATTTCTTTGGCAGTACCTGGTGACAAATGAGTCCATAGAAAGTTTGAAGGAGATGTCCAAAACCCAGAAGATACTTCACGTACTTTGATGTTGATAGAAGGAAAAAAACTATCTGGAGAAGGTATGAGAAAACTAGACTGTATGGAAAGAGTTTGGCTGTTAACTGCAGCTACAATACTAGTCATTTGCTGAAGAAAGATCTAGTCTTGTAGTTGGAATCATTTTCTAAATCTGTTATGTAGCTTGTGGTATGTGACATAGCATGCTCAGTACTCGTTCCACAATCGACAAGGCCATCGGCAAGGGATGACTGTGTTTTACCCTTCTGCATCCTTGGATGTTCATCCATGAGGATACAGATATGGGTGAGGAATTCACACGCCAAGCTCTGGAAAATATTACTTGGCTTCCCTGATAGATTATTTTGGCAGTCCTACTGGCCGGTTTTTGGGTGCTACTGGGTCTGCTCTTTGTTGGGGCTTGTGTTAGAGATAACTTTGTTCCTGAACAGCATTTTGGTCTTAACATGGAAGCATTTCACTAAATTCATCTGGTTTAAGTATTCACTCATTGTGTGCCTTTTCATTAGATGCAAATAAGAGATATACCATCAAACTGAATATTTTGCAAGGTCTCAGTTTCATAAAAATAGCAAACTTTACAATCTTCAGTATTTCCTCCCTCTTTACCACGGATGGAAACTAAGTTGGAAACATTTAATCCAGTACACAAACATGTTTTTATTAGGAACAAAACCACTGCAATTTGTTCACAGCTTCTTTTTAAAAAATATTCTGATGCAAACCTATTCCATGTTATACATCCATATGTTGGCTTATTTATAAAGCCAACAGCTATTAATGTCTTTATTTAAAAAATAAAGCTTTGCAAAGCATCCAAACTTCTACTACCTCCCTTAAAAGGTTTTAAAAGGCCAAAACCCTTCAAATAACTACGTGATCTTTAAGGTTCCTTCCAACCTAAGCCATTATGTGATTCAGATTCTATGTGTTAACCATATTAAGGGTAATCCAGACAGCCCAGTGAAGAGAATGTGGATTTTCCAGGAAGGCACATGGAACAAATCTGTGCTTCTAGATATATATGTATATAAATATATAGTATATATGTGTGCTCTGTGTGTGTGCATCTTCTGAGAACACTGCTTCAGCCTTACTACAGAACCTGAGCACATGGAGCACCAGCTGCTTTGCCTCTTTTGGGCTGTTCGATCTGACAGGATGTATTTTTCACTTACAAAAATAATTTGTATTATACAGTTAGGGGTGAGAAATGTGTACTGGTGCTCCAGGGATACCCACTCAAAAACAAATGTGAGGCTGCACCTATCTGTCTACAGAGGGCATCATGAACTTGGTCATCCTGGTCAGATGGCCTGTAGCAAATGCCTTTAATCTGGCCCTTAAGCTCTCAGTCAGCTCCTCATCCATCCCCTAGCAGAGCTCTGCACACTCCAGCTGGTCACTGAGGGTGACAACCCCTCATCATTATCTCCAGTTTGTTTTTCCATCCACAACTGTAATTACATGATTAATTCTCAACCTTTTGAGAATAATCCAACCAACCTTTTTTGTCTTCAAATGAGAAAATACTTTAAACTCCACATTAATTTCAAACACATGAGTCAGGCCATCGACCACAATCTTTTGCACATTCCTACCGTAACTAATGACAACAAAGAAATGTGCAGAACATTGACAGGGCTCCCAACTTTGGAGAGCAAGCCAGCTTTGGTCAAGACAAAATAAACTTTTTCAGAAGTGGTTAGCCTAAAGCTGACAGCAAAAACGGACCAAGATTGTTTGGTAGAATATTAAACCTGGGGACTTAACAGAGAGTGTGAAATGAATTGCTACGGGTATGGAGGTAAAGAGGGAAATGTGTGCAGAGCCAATGCAGAAAGCACATGACAGACAGTCAACCTGCAACATGGCAAGAGATAAAAGAAATAATATCTTCAGGGAAGGTACTTACATTCATAGCTTGCAGAGACAGTCATGAAAACAGTGTCTGGTCATCATTCTTATCTGACCATAATAAAAGCGAGGCCCTATTTGAAATGGAAGAAATAAACATTATGATTATCATTGAAAACAACAAACAAAAAATAGATTTACACAACCAGCTACAGGCTAATATCCTGTATGTATGCATATACTTAAGTACATAAGATTTTGTTGCTTTTTTTAGAAATGAATTAGGATTCAGATGTAGTATTTTCTGAAGCTTTGTAGAAACACTCATCCAGCTGAATATGAAGTGAAACCCAGTAAATATACTGGCCTCATTGCAGCATCCTGTACAGGTATAAGACATGGTTGAGCCTTAAACACCTTTGCTTATAAATGGAGAAGACCTGCTTCTTCTTTAAAACAGTATTAATTGGTATGTTAGGATTTTAACAATAAAATTTAGTAGCAAATAAGTAAATATTGGTGCTGCCGTGATAGCCATCCAAAAATAAACATACCATTAAATTCAAAGCCTAAAAAATAATTTATTATAAAATTAATTATTAATCATGAAGCAAAAAGTGCTGAAGTGGAAACAACACGAAAACTTGGTCAAAGACACCAACCCATTACTATTTGAAAAAAAATAGCACTTTGCAAAGCGCTCACTTGCCGGTAAAACATTCAAGATACGAAAACCAAAATAAGATTCTGTGCCTTCAGGTCCAAATTCAAATTTAAGAAATAATAAACTGCCTTGGACCATGAACAAGTATCTGTCTGACTTCCCTTTGCTTGGTTTCAATCACTGAAGAATCATCATTCCTATCAAAGTGTTGACCAGTTTGTAGCAAGTAACTCACACAAAAAGGCAAAGTACTAAATAGTCTGAAAAAGGTAAGTAAGCATAACAACAAGCTTTTAAACATGTTTAAGGATACAGGGCCACAACTGTAGCTTCAGTAGCTGGGTAACTTGTTATGTTTTCAAAACTCAATCAGATTCACAACTGGCACCTGCTAGATGTGACCAGTTGAAGTTCTTGATGTATAAAACTAAGTACAATGTAAGATTCTTGGTATAGCTTGAAACTTCAGAAAAATACAAACTTGTTTGTATCAATATTCATATATGGAAAACAGATTTTCTTGAGAAAAGTAAAACCAATCTATTGGGAGAATACTGTTTTCTATCACTAAACCTCTAAACGATAAAGTAGACATAAGAAAAGCATCACAGAAAGTGAAAAACTACAAGCCCAGTAAAGGTACAGTTTCATTTCACCACAATTTCATTTGAGTTTTGTAAAGGCACAATAAATTTGCCACAATGATCATTGGCACTTATGTGGGATCCTTTTTGGAATACCGAAAACTGAAAGAACTGCAGTGACAGAACCTTTGCCTTTACCACGTTGAACACAGAAGTATGCCTCAATACAGAAAAAAGAGGAAGGTTTGGCCATGCTACAGCATACTACACATGAATATGAAAAAACAGAACAAAAAGCCCAAACCCCAAAACCACAACTTATCCTTAACCTTTCTTCTACTTTCTGTGTCCCTCTCCCTCAATTGGTTTTCACAGCTACAGTTCTTGAACCAAATTATTTTGTAAGAGCCAGAAACTCCTTAGAGAACAAGCATTCTTCAAACGCAACCAAGCTGCCACAGAGCAACAGGCCTCTGTTATGTTTAATTGTCACATGCTGCTTTTCAGTCTTCCTGCCTATTTCATCATCCTGTGGGTCACATCACAACATTGTATGAGACGAAATCCTTTTGAGTGATCCTCCTCTCATGCCAATAGGAAAGACTGAAATTACGCACTGCTCTGTTGGCTGCATTGGTATGTCTCTCAAGGACACAAATTGAATGCCAGTGAGGTAACAGCTACATGCAAGTTCAGGCGCACACACCTACTGTTGGCCTTTGCTTGTCAAGGAAACTATTGTAACAGGGTTATTACTTCTACAGCGTTAAAAATGAAAGTACAAATAGTGCCGCTTAGTTAACAAAGCTGATTTTGACAAAATGTTCCCTAGTGCTGAGGTGAAGATTATATATAGTTACAAGACTGAGCTAAAGATATTCCAGTTATAGAGTCTGGAACTGTGTCATAGTCAATGTATACAAATACAACTATAATATTTCACTTATACCTTATATTACTGTTATGAACTGAACTGCTGCTGAGCTAGAAAGTATATAGTTTGACTACTTTCAGTCACCATCTGCATTTTCAAACCTGTTTTTTTTTTAATAATATATAAATACAGTAGTTTTGATGAAGAAAATTTCCATAGTATTTAACTATTGTTATTATAGTACCTGTCCAGAACACACATGACTAACTCATATGTTTATAATGAATAACAACAAAGGTTGTCCAGATATCACCTTTATGGTTTTCGGTGGACATAGCTTGAGGCAGTAAACCTAACATTTAAGCTACCCTGTTCCCACTGACAAATTACATGACATAGATGATAGCTATCCTGAGAAGAAAAATAAATTATAATATTAAAGAAATATTCTGGTTTCAGATTTATCTCCTTCCATTAGTTTCTATCCTGAGAAAATGTCATCACTTGGTATAAACTAGAGTTTGTTTTGAAAGTATGTAATATTAAACCCTAATTGGTAAAATGGTTCTGCATTTCCTGTATTAATCACTAATCTGATTCTTTTTTCATAATCATCTCAAAATGTGATCTGAGAAATTAAAATCAAATTCAATTTGAGGAATCTATTTATAGCTATAAAAGCTAATTGTTCTTTCAGCCCCTGCCTAGTTGGATAGAAAATTTTCCTCAAACAAAGCAGAAAAGTCAGGAGCGTTACCCATTAGATTTTAATGTTCTGAAAATCCAGAGAGTGAACATTATTCTGAGTAACAAATAGAAAAAATCAATTTAGACATAGACGCTGATTCATATTTCTGAATGCCAACACAACCATTTTCATGCGGACGCCTCCCAAGATGTTATTACTACACTGACAGAAGTTACTACCATAACTTGTAACTTCTGATTGAGTTGGGTTATATCTTTTTAGAAACACATTAAGTTTGGGGGTTTTTACCCAGTAATAAAAAAAATTCACTGCTTCCTCAGTCAAGTTATTTCAGCTGCTGGTTACTTGACTGAGACAAGCAGCACACTGTTTCTGATCTCTGCCGTCAGTTTTCAGCTTCCAACCAAGCTAGGAGTACGCTGTCATTCACTGACAGAAGTTTTTATTTAACAGAGATGCTTTTAGTCTGTGACAAGAGCAACTCTTAAAATTCTTTTTTTCCTTAGTCTAACACCACAAAGCTTATATTTTCAGACCATGAATATTTGTTGTAAATCTTCAGCTCTTTTCAATTTGTCATCCAGGTTTTATATCGGACAATTTAACCAAATACCAATACAGCAAAATTTAATTAAGCTTCCCTGTTGATTTAAGACTGTATCAAATATGATGTCAGACACTAAGAGTAAATATGAAAATAATGTTTCCAGTTGCACAGTTTAGGAAAACTGACTAATAGTCAGTTTAGAAGACTAAATAGTCTTTAATCTTTCCAAGGGTCTTCAAGATCCTTGCCATCATCCCAGTCTATTCCTTCTGTATTGACCCACAGCCACGATAGCCATTCTTTTAAAGTAATATGCAGTACAACCAGTTTCATTGGTAGCCCTGAAAAAGATGAAGCAAAAAGCTATTACTCAGAGTACTCATGCCATACTCAGTTTATTTTTAGTCTTAATACAGTGCTCTCAGAGAAACAATAAAGATAGAGGTAGCAAGACAACTGCATGTTTCAGATTTCTCATTGTAGGATGGATAAAGAGACAGCACCAGCAACTGTAAAGAACAGAAGCACAAGGAATACCATGTAACAAAGGGAAATTCCAGCTCAATCTAAGAGAAACAGAGAAGAAAAAGTGAAAAATAATATACTAACATTATTTACTGTCTGGTAAAACAGCCAAAAATAATTTTATTTGAAAATTTTATATAATGCATTTTATTTTGTCCCTATTATATACAGTACACACGTATAACTTGTGTCTTGTAACTGGTTGTCTTATGAGTGGTCCCTACTCCCTAAGTAGGAGTTAGGCCAAATACTCAAGGAGAGTGTAAGCTAGAAATACACAAGTCCAGGTCTCCGGTTAGCTTAAACATGCAGGTCTTCCTTCTAACAAGTTAGAAAATAGAAGGAGGCTCAGTATAAATAAATAATGATGAGAAAGTTTTATCAGATAACTAGCAAAAAAGGAAAATGCAGCTACCCCTCTCCTGCTACAGAAAGGCCACTGAAGATCAGACTGAGCTGTGACCCTAAGTTACCACTTGAAGAATCCCTACAGAACTGTATCTTAATAGACCAGAAATGCATTTGTGCAACCCCAGCACTTCTGGCACAGGTCTGTGCCTTCTTTGCTGTCTTCCTCTTTTTGGCTTGCAGATGCACTACCCAATGAAACAAAAAACACCCAAACAAACTCCCAAACCAAGCCAAACTAAACCAAAAAAACCCTCACCAAACCCCTTTCCTTTAGCAGGAAAAACGTGCACTATCATTTTTGAAAATACTACCCTAGAGAATGGAAATGACCAAACGTGTATTTGGACTTCTGGTGTAAAGAAATGGTTTCCTCTTCTACCTTGTTTTACAGCCTTCAATCTTTCAACACTAGTTAATGCCTTTTCACAATGCACTGAGAAAATAGCATGTTAAGTACTAGCCTGCCTCACAGCTTTTATTTTTGTGACCTGAAATATTACATTCTTCACAATACTCGGAACCTATTTCAACTTACTTTTAATTCAGTTTTTGTAATTCAGGTAAATTATTTCAGATTAAAGTACTTAAAGCATTAACTCAAACAGCAATAAAAGTGCTTTTCCCAGTATTGGCTGTTTAGTTGGGTTTTGGCATTTGATGACGTTTCTTTTGTAGAAAGCAATTTAGGGCTTGTTATCCATACAGAAACATCTCAAAGATCCAGTATTTCTTTGATGCTGTTGGCCCACAACATAAATTAAAACCTGTGGGCTTCCTGGGTATTGCTGGTTTCCATTTTTATGCCCCAGTATTTAGTTAAAATACAGCATCCAACCAGAAAACCTACACCAGCTTTGCTGATTTCATCTCTGTGTTTATGGAAGCAATTAAAATTAAAAATTAATTGCATATGGTCTGCCTTCAGAATTTATGTTAAGCAGAACTTCCCCACTGCCATTTTCTGATAGGGTAGAACTAATTTAATGCTGTTCTACTAAGTTATTATAATGAAAAACAGACCACAAAAAAGATCAAATTGAGAATTACATGAGTTCTAAACAAAAATAAAGCTAATTTTACCTTTGCAGATCTCTGTGCCAGTAAGGTCTACCTGAAATCCTGCAGATGGTGTGGAAAACTTGAGTTTGTACTTTGGGCCATATAGCTAAGACTTAAACACCTTAAGCAGAACCTCATCTGCCCACCTACATTCCTCGCCATGAAAGCTATACCCTACTACCTAAAAGCATACATACTAAAAATTACTTACATATTCTTTTGTACATTAACTTGACATCTTCAAGCTTCCATGGACACACAATGTATGATAGAGCAACCAAAGAAGGAAAGATCTGAATCAAGAAAACCTTTTCTGGAATGACTTTAGTATTTTAAATAGTCACAGTGAAGCCACTATTTGTGCTTTGGTCAGAAACTCATTTTGCAGATAAGCAATTAAGATATTAAGCCTTTCCTAAAGAAGGGGGGAGCAGGTTGGTTGGTTTGTTCTATATTTATTTGAGCTGGGGGTGGGTTTGGTTATTTTGGGGGTTTTATTTTAAGCAGAATGGATGAGTTTTGGAAAAGCTGACTGTAAAGCATTTAGAAGCACAAAATACATTTGTTGTGCTTAGGCTATTTTATTCTGGAGGTGGCAATTTGAGGAACGTACATGTCCAAACTTTTGGTTTGCTGCAGTCAAGTAGATCCATTTACTCTGAAGATGCATTTGTGTGAATAAAGGTCATAGAATTAAACTCTGACATCTTCAATATACAAGTGCATTTTCACTGGAAAATCAAATCCTAGGAAACATGCTTATATGTTACTGACACTAAGTTATTATTCTTTCTATACCTCGAAACTTCTAATCTTTCCTCAGATCCTGCAACATGATGTAAGATATCCACCAATGGAAAGCTGCCCCTATATTAATTTTCACGATACCTGAAATTCTCAGTGATTGTTCCTAATTCACAAAGTCCAAACACTGACAGATTATGATTTTTAAAAAGCTTAGCAGGTCAAGTGTGTAAACAAACTACATTAACTTGAAATGTTTCTTTTTCCTACCATTCTTTAGTGCATTGGACAGTAACTACAGTTTGCCTAAGTCACTATCCTCAAATGTATTCAGAAGCTTTTCTGAAATCTTAGGGTACACAAGTTTTACAGTACTGTATATAGAAAAACATGCGCATGGGATACATGTCAGGTGTCTGTTAAGAATGGTATAAAGTGCACACATAGGATGTTATAACATAGTGTAAGGATGGTAATAAAGATGTCCTGTTAATTGACAGAACAGTTCACTGACAATGTCCAGCTTACCTGAATTATTATCACACACTCACAATCTTAAAAGGAATATTCATCTAAGCTATTCCTTTAAATCTTTCACAGAAAGAAATGCTTACAATATCAAAGCCCAAGCTAGTGTCACATCAGTTTGCCTACACTCTCAAGTTCATCTGTGTTTCACATTCAAGAATCAGGGCTGTCTGTAACATAGACAGTAAAGGTCAGTTCTAAGAACTCAGATGCAATGATTCACATCCATCTATACAACTGGCTATTCCATTTTTTTCAGATATATATTTCATTGTATCTCTTACTTTAACTACAGAGGCTATAATTCCTGGATTTAAAGGCTGGGGCTGTCCAATTTGCATAATCTTGTTTTCCCCCTCATGTTCTTTGAGTATTATTTCAAGGTATAAAAGGGATACCATGCCTGAAGTTCCACTCCTTTCTTTTTAATGCACATTGTTGAAATACTACTTCTGTTCTTCTTACTATAAATATCCACAAGTGAAATAGATCACTTAAACAACCAGGTGACTTTGAGAGCTGAGATTCCCAAAGCTCTTACTGCAAATATTTTGGAATAGCTGAGACAATTCCATAAAAACAACCATGGGCCTTCATGCTGTTTGCATGCAATAAGTATTACATTCTTTACATTACATTACTCTGTAACCAATGAAGTATTCTATGCAATTTAAACTATCACAATCTTGATCTCATCTAAGTTTGGCTTAAAACTGAGTAGAAAGATGTTTTATTCCTATTACCACCTTTCTCCTTAGCACTACTGTCAGCGCAGAACTTAAGTAATTCAACATCACAGATGTTTCTGTGGAAACCACAGGACATGCAAGTGCAGACCAAAAGCAGTAACTAGTTCACCAGTTACCTCAAATCTAAAGACGAAATCTGAGCTCACCTTTTATAAATGTCATGCACATATGACAAAGACTTTTAGATGTTTGGGGGGGTGGTGGTGTTTGTATTCTCTGTATCTTCCTTAAAATGAAAGAGCTTTTGCTCAGACTGTCTTGACAAGATCGTTCAAAGACAGAAATCGCAGACAAAATAACTGCAAAACAAATACTAGAGATTCCAAAACCTGATTGATTATATATAGTACATAATACATTTAACAGTAAGGCCTGTTTGTAGACCTAAAATAATCTACAGTATTTGCCTGTCTGTAGATCTAGAAGATTACTTATATTTTTCTTTCAAATGCTAAAATGATCAGCACCAGCTGTACTAAAAACTGGGACCATTCGGCAGCAGCAGAAATGAGTAAATTCATAGAATCACAGAATCGCAGAATGAGCCCAGTTGGAAAAGACCTTCAAGGTCATCAAGTCCAACCATTCCCCAGCACTGCCAAGGAGTGCTTCTTTTGCACTGGTATCCAGAATTGGTTTTGAATGCAGTTTTTCTGATTTCCAGTTAGTCAAATCCAACTGCTCTTTGATAATGTCTTGATTGACTTCTCCAGCAATGGTTCGACTTGAAAAGTAAGATGGGGTTGAACTACAGGCACCCGTATACAGTGGACAAAAATATGGAGCTAAGTTGGCAGGAAAAATGGAAGAAACACCAAGTTAGATTTTAATGCTAGAGTAATAACTGTGGACGCTGACATTTCATTATGATATTATTCAAAAATAGCACTGCATCATTTTATAACAATTTTTAAAGTAGATATATCCTGGTACTTGAACTTCTTTTCATGTCCTTCACACTGTGACATTAAAACATGCTGTGAACATACTGTACACTAATATTGTCCTTAAATAAGGCTGGGTGTCTTACACAAATGGAAACGAATTGTTATCAGATTGCAAAGATGATCTCAACAGTGGATGTGTTTCCTGCTGTTAGCTCACTTGGAATGTTCTTGGCTGAGAGTCAGGGTCATTCTAATCCTAGTTAAGCTAAAATAATAAATTTAAGAATGCCCATTGTCTTGCCTTCTTTTATAAAGTGAGAACCCAATCTTTTCTGAATGCTCTGAATTATGTTAACTCTAAGTTTAATTGAGTGCAATGCTACTTGTGTACATTGTAATTAGAGGCAGCCTTGCTAGGGCACTGCAGTGGGACACCAGAGACCTGAGGCTCTGCTAACATTTCTTGAGAGCAGGCTTTGACTCACAATGATGTGGTTTAAGAGTGCTTACGTACAGGATAATCTTGATTTCACTGGAGGACTTTAAATGCTTCTGAAACATCATAAAAGATGTAAGAAATAATGGTTTCCATCATTTGGTGGCATTTTTCATGCAGCTCTGAATCAGTATTAATAAAAAATAACTAGCACGCATATGGGAACATATTCTCTCTGACATCATTGTCATGGAAAAGGAACACCAAGGCAGAAAACATTTATGCAAGCTCATGGACCCTTCTTTTCCCTTCCCTCCCCACTTTTTCCCCAAATTCTATACAGAAACAAGCCAAGATCCTTAAACACGTTTAACATTGCTAAACACGTTGCTCAGTTTGCCCTGGAAGCCTCCTGTTCCTCACCATTCCCATTTTCTTTTTTTTTTTTGAAGATCTACTTTTGCTGGGAAAGTTGCTGACTAATCACGGCACTTTTGAAGGGGAAAGTGAAAGAGGTTACAGGCTAAAGACCATCTTGAAGAGCATATCACCTTTCTTCAGTGTGTCATAATTCTGTCAACCACAGCAGGTCTGGAGGAACCAAGTACTCCTTTATTCTCTGTAGAGAGCCAGCAGCCCGTCTGCAGGTACTGAAAAGTACGAGGTTGTGAATCTCCAAGCAGCACCACTGAAAGCTAAAAAAAGCCCTTGCTTTATTATTACAGCAGTTCCTGTTCTATTTTGATCACATGGCTGAGGAAATCTTGAAGGAAAATAAGGGCTACCCTTTCCCTATTTCTCTGTAAAAAGCACCATTTAATTTGGTAGACAGGAACTACATTTGTTTAATTTCTTTAGCATTCCTTCCACTGAAAAATAAAATGGAAGGCGTTCAGGTTACTGTTGTTACAACAAACAGATCTATAGGAGGTTTATGTGGTTTCTTTACATTTACACAGAAGATGTAAATTTAGCCCAAAGCTAGCTCTTTAATAACTCTGCTGCAGAAATGATGTCCTGCTAGCTAGATTCAGTTTCAGTTCCTAACGGTTTTTTTAATTCTAAGGGTGTGAAACTACAAGGGGATAAATTAAAAGCTCTATCAGATCAACTGACATCAGCTCACAGTTCACCAGAAGAAAGTGTAAGGTGTATAGTTTTAGGACTGTCTACCAGGATATGACTTTCTTCTGAAACAGTATATAGGCTGAGTCTCTGCAATCACTTGGGAAATACTATGGGAGCAGAGGGGAAGGTGCTGTCTGAATGCTCTCTCACTATGACCACAGTTAGCTAAGCTGCTGGCTAACCTGTCCTAAGTTGTACTTGACTTATTATGCACTTGGAGTACCCAGATTCTCTGGCACTTCTTTAAACCCTTCATTACATTCTCATCATTCGTATGGAAGAAGAGAGACAGAATGTGCTAGGTTTTGCCACATGATAACACAGGCCAGCAAAAGAGAACTAGTAATAAACTTTCCCACATTTGTTCCAAAAGGCCGGTGAAGTATGGTGAAGATGCCCACAGATTTTCTCCAGTTTTCCCAGTGCTACCTTAGAGTAGAATGCCTGCTGAGGAAAATGGACTGAAATCACAGCGAGGAATAATTTTTTTCCTTTTCTTATGCTGCAGTGTTTTTAATCTTCAAATGCTGAATGAGAAACATTGTTGTAGCAATGGCGGTCTACAGAGATACACACTGTCCAAATTGATAGGACAAGAAGAAATGGCCTCAAGCTCCGCCAGGGGAGGGTTAGACTGGAGATTAGGAACAATTCCTTCCCCAAAGGGTCCTCAAGCATTGGAACAGGCCGCCCAGGGCAGTGCTGGAGTCACCGTCCCTGCAAGTGTTCACACACCGTGGAGACGAGGCCTCAGTGCCATGGGTTAGTGGTGGCCTTGGCAGTGCTGGGAATGGTTGGACTGGATGAGCTTGAAGGGCTTTTCCAGCCCATTTGATTCTATGATTCTATGGCAAGGTGTCTTGGGAAGGCTAATTTTTAGTTAACAAACCAAGAGATTTGGTGAAAAGATCTCTTTGGAAAGAGATCAAGAACACAAACCTTTCTTCAAATCAGGTAGGCACCGATTTAACATTGTTACCCCTACCTCCCTAAACATTTCCCAGATGTCTTCTCCTGTTGCCTCCAATATAAATAGAAACATAAAAGATTACTATTTTTGTCAAAGTAACCGATGGCCAAATTAATACAATTTATAGCCCTGACACTAAATAATTACATATGCTTTACAGGAAATTCAGGAAACTGTCACTAAACACGGTAGATCGTCAAATGGCTTAGCTACATTTTTAAAACCATAGTCTCAGCTGGATAGTTCATCTTAACTTGGAAAAAAGTTCATTGTCCATGCATTTAAGCTTTGATCTGCTGATCTCTTACCAGGATTAAGATCAGATACATGGATGAAAATCATGTCACAGATGATAAATTTTTTCAATAAGATACAGAGAAGATTAAAAGCAAACCTTAGTGATGATAATATTTATGTTATAGAGAGATTAGCAAGTAACAGTTACCCATATCTGAATGCTTTAATTTTGCTTTTAACAGCATGGGTTAAGAAAGCTTTTCAGTACCTTCTCTCTTTGTTCCCTGAGACTTCCTAACTCCTCAGGAACCTGATGCATAGGTCTATAGTCAGCATCAAACGGAACATACACACACACACACGCAAAAAAAAAAGGAGCCTTTTAAAATGGCAAACTGATTTTTAACGTAGTAAATGACAGGCATGACTAAAGCAACCTAAGTATTGCAGCAGTGCGAAAACCAGTGGGCTTTCTGCAAAGGTACTACCAAAAATTGTTTCTTCTTTTTCCAGCTAATAAAGTGCAGAGAGCTGGAGTAATTTTCTTTCATAGTTCCTTTATAGCTCCTTTGTGTTCCCTTGTACTCAGTATAAAGAAGTATGTCAAGCATGCAGCTCCTCTTCTTCCAAACTAAGTCATCTAAAATAGCTCAAGTGCCTATTCTCTCCTATTTGCCTCCTTCAGCATTAGAACAGTCTAATATGACTAACATAAATGCAGGTCTATATCATCTCAGTGAATTCAAATGAGATGAATCCAACCTCAGCAGTATTACTGAAATCAGCCAGGTTCCATTCTAGAGTAAGACGATAGTTTATACCATCACAGCATCAGATACTAAACCATTCCTTTGATATTTACAATGCTATCTGGGACCTAAAAGTCATTCAATCTATTTAGCAGTTGTTTTGCATCTGCTCCTACTAAAACACTGCCAATAACATACCAGACAAGAACACATTATCCATAATGGAAATGCCATCTTCTCACCTATCCTCTGAGCTACCCAAGCGTCTAATACAAAATTAAATGCATAAATCATAATTAGCACTGTGAGAACAATTCATTTTCCATTTCACTAATCAACAGAAAATAAACAGTGTTGTTCTCTCTCCTGAGAAACAGCAAGTGAGGAAATGCGCTATTCCTTTGAAAGGGCTTCAGTTAATTGTTCCCTCAATCTCATCAACATCAGAGCAGAAGAGATTACAGGAAGAACTACACCTCTGCCAGCTTACTTTAAAGCTACTCTTCACACAGAGTAATGTGTAAAATACAAAGCAATCCTCTGAGTACAGGAAATCTGCCTGTCTCTAACTGACAGCTACACAGTGTACTTGCAACTGGAAAAGACTCTTTGAGTTAGTACACCCGTATGGTACGCTGGTGTAAACATTTTTACAATAAATTAAAGCCACAGGTCTAAAAGTAGCACTCAAGTAAGTGATATGATAGCTTACCCAGATAAAGAACTTGTTTTGATAAGAGCAGCCAGTTACACAACTGAAAATGTACAGTTCTTTCACTGAGATAGAAAATGCAACAAATAAAAATAAATCCATCATGGAAAATAGGCTCCCTTTTGAAATGACAGGCAGTTTGGCCCATTGTGTTCAAACCACACAAAGGTGCTTTTTCTTATTAAACTAATTTTAGTGTGCGTATGTGTCATGGTTTAAGCCCAGCCGGCAACTCAGCCACACAGCCGTTCACTCACCGCCCCCCGCTTCCTCCTCCCCACTCCCTGAGGGATGGGGAGGAGAATCGAAAGAATATAACTCCCGTAGGTTGAGATAGGAACAGTCCAGTAACTAAGGTATAACACAAATCACTGCTGCTGCCACCAATAATAATAATGAGAAAGGAAATAACAAGGGAAGAGCATACAACTGCTCACCACCCACCAACCGATACCCAGCCCGAATCAAGCAGTGATCTAACCCTTCCAGGTAACTGCCCCAGTTTATATAGTGGGCATGATGTGCTGTGGTATGGAATACCT
>WYDI02005079.1:10630-23811 GCA_009867235.2 Psittacus erithacus | reverse complement strand
CCCTGGCAGAGCATGAGACTCAGAAAGTCCTTGGTCAGAGTAAACATTACTGAGCAGCAACTAAAAACATCGGTGTTTTCAGCACTGTTCCCAGACCAAAAGTCAAAAACACAGTACTGCACCAGCTACTAAAAAGGAGAAAAATGATTACTACTGCTGAACCCAGGACAATTATATGAGTAGAATTCAAAAGCATGTCTTTTAACCATCTTGATCCATATGAGGGAACTTACTAAGTAATTCTTCATGGTTCATGTGGTTTGAAGAAATCTGAAATTAAGTCTGCCTTCAAATTATCTCCTTCCAGAAGAACTCTATCGAAGTTGGAAAAAAATTAAACTAAGCATTACACACTTGCAAAATTGTTTATTTGGGGGATTTGGCTTCTGGAATGCAATGAAATCTAGGTTAAGTTTGAGAAGACCTCAGGTATGTGGTTTGTATCTACAAACTAGCATATAAAGTAGTAAACAGTCTAGAAGACTAATAAATCCAGTGAAATACATGGCTTGTAATGCAAGGTGTGCTTTTTAATCCAAGCAGCCGCTTTGGGTAGTACAATACCTTATCGATATTTTTTCCTGTTTTCTCACAATTCTGGTGTGAATTATAGCACAATATTTAATGGTGGGAAAATTTACACTGAGAAAATCTCACTTAAATTAGTAAGAACTTTGCCTGGGTTTTCATGGAAGTGAAGTTGACTAAGGAATATGACCACAAACTCCTTTCACTTACTGTAGAAACCTCTTCACTTTCAATGGAAAAATAATGGAAAAGAGCAGGTTTTGGAACAACAATTATTATTGTGAAGTGAGCACTTTGATATTTCTGGAGATAAAATTAACAAAGCCTGTCTGAAAATTAATGAAGAGAGAGTGGAAGAACAGAGTTTCGTCTAGACAAAATGAATATGCACAAGGAAAGTCCTGTCTAGCTATATATGGGCCCTCATATAAAACCTGTCGGATTAAAATTTCATTTGCACTTTGTGTTGATTTTTTTTTTAGATTTAAGATGAGTGACAGTATGATGAAGAGCAAGTTGCTGATCTTGTCCTGTGTTGTGGTTTAAACTTAGCCGGCAATTCAGAGCCACGCTGCCACTCACTTGCTCCCTCCCTTCTTCCCCCCTGCTCCCAAGCAGGATGGGAAGGAGAATCAAAAGAATGTAATCCCCATAGGTTGAGATAAGAACAGTCCAATAACTAAGGTATTATATAAAACAACTACCACTAATAACAATGATGATAAAGGAAATAACAAGGGGAGAGACTATAAAACTAAAAAGGGAAAAGGAAAAGAAAATAATAAGCACAAGTGATGCACAATACCTGCTGACTGACACCCAGCCTGACCTGAGCAGCAATCTGGGCCATCTGGGTAACACCCCCCCCCCCCCCAGTTTATATACTGGGCATAATGTGCTGTGGTATGGAATACCACTTTGGCTATTTCAGGTCAGGCGTCCGGTCTCTGTTTCCTCCCAACTTCTTGTACCTCTCCTCACTGGCAGAGTATGAAAGACTGAAAAAGTCCTTGATCAGAGTAAGCATTACTTAGAAAAAACTAGAACACTGGTATGTTATCAGCATTGTTCTCGGACTAAAGCCAGAACACAGCTCCGCACCAGCTGCTAAGAAGGAGAAAAGTAAATGTTACAGCTGAACCCAGGGTGTCCTGTTAAAATAAAAGGGTTTCTGTAACCAACTTTAAGAATTAGACCTTGCATGTTCTCTTTCTTAAGTGAATATGTTCTTAATTTCCCCATCATCGCTGAGTTCTGAAAGTCTTCAAAGGTTCAAATTTAGTTAAGAATCTGTCCTTGGCTTCAGCTGGCATAATTTTCTTCCTAGTAGCTGGTTATAGTGCTCCGTTGTAACTATGTAACAATGTAATGTTTTGATTATGTTTTGTGTTCTGTTTGTTGGGGTTTTTAATTTGACAATCAAACTGTTGCAGAGAAGTAGTCTGAAGCTCAAACAGAGCTAGAAAATATAAGAGGGAAATGCTGATTCCTATCTGAAAAATCTTCAGCTCAGAAAATACCGCATGTGTCAGTTAACTAAATAAGATATTTCATTAAGATGTAGTAATCAAAATTAATTGCTTTGCATATTATCTTAAGTACACTTTTCTATTTTAGATTTATTTATATAGAGATTCATATTCATTCTCATTTCCCTGTTACAGTGTAAACAAAAATTAATTTAAAAAGACTGGCTACGGTAATCAAAAGGCTTTTGAGTAAATAGGTCTAGTACTTTGCTGGAAAACCTCTTGAACTCTGGCTATATGGAGAGGTTTCCAGTTCATGAGAATACTGAAGTGTTTTTCTTTAATCACGCTACTGTTAATACTTTGAGATACAAATTTTTTTCACCAAAGGCTATATGGCTAATGCCTTCTATTTGGAACTGTGAGTGGAACCTAACTCTGAGTTCTTTTTGTGTGTAGCCCTTGTATAAAATATTTTGTAATAAGTTTTTATTTTGGAGGATGAAATTATAGATGACCTTATAAAAATTTAAGTATTACTCCACCAACTATTGGACATCTCTGGACATCTCTGATTTCCCTCCTCTTCCCCACCACTTCTGAAGCAAAGGTCAGTGACTTCCGTATAATGTTATTCAAGAAGGTTTAACTGTTCTTAATTGGGTATGCTTAAGTAAAGCTACAAAGGAGCTACATATCATTTGATAGTTATAATTTCATCGAATACCAGCTTCTGAGTGGTTTTTTTCTGAACTTGGAAATGGAATTGTGGGGTAATTTCCTCTCTCCTGAGTTGCACTCTTCAGTTTGGGAAAAATGTACCTAGGAAAAATGCCTGCCTGCCCTGGGATAATTGTCAGAGGTCTTGTCTTTGCTACACTGAGAACAGTTTTTGAATGTCAATTGAGTAAGCTGAGTAAAAGGTGATTCTGAATATTGTTTTCACACATCAATGGTCTTGTGACCACAATAAAGCACAATAATACATTTAGCATCATTATAATCAGTGACTGAGTTATTGTAGCTAAACTTTGAATTTTCCTATTGTCAAATATTGCTATGCTTCAATGTCGTCTTTGACCCTGAAATGTGTTCCTGAAAGCATTTCCCAAAGCTCATTGTATTAAAGTGCTTCAGGTGTTTGCTCCCAGCATCTATACAAATTTTGAAAGACTGTGTCTTTTTACAAGAGAAAATTCTGGGAGATCACTGGAATATTATTAACCTTCACGAAACTGCATTCCCAGCATAAAAAGACCCTGCTTCACTAGATTGTAAATTGCAGTTACAGTCAAGCCAGACTAGGAAACAGCAGATAAAATGGGAGGAATCCCAGAGGATTGGAGGTTGGCTAGCATTACGCCCCTCTATAAAAAGGGCAGGAAGGAAGGCCTCAGAAACTACAGGCATGTCAGCCTGACCTCAGTGCCAGGGAAGGTCATGGCACAAATGATCCTTCGTAAGATCATGAAGCATGTGCAGGAAAATGGAGGGATCAGGCTCAGTCAGCATGGATTCATGAAGGGCAGGTCCTGCTTGACCAACTTGATCTCCTTGTACAATAAGGTGACCTGCCTGGTTGGTGAGGGAAAGGCTGTGGACATTGTCTATATGGACTTAAGTAAACCATTTGACGCTGTCTCCCACAGTGTTCTCCTGGAGAAAAGGGCTGCTCATGGCCTGGATAGGTGGATTCTTCACTGGGTTGGAAACTGCCTGGGTGGCCAAGCCTAAAGAATGGTTGTAAATGGCATCACATCTAGTTGGCGACAGGTCACTAGTGGTGTCCCTCAGGGCTCAGTGTTAGGGCCAGTGTTGTTTTTTTATTTATTTCCCCTGAAATATCTTGGGTTACTAAGTCCCAGGAAATAAAAAGAAATCAAAAACCAAACAAAAAACCCACAATAAACCAAAACATCAGCAACAACAAAAAAAACCCTAAATCTAACAATAATTTAATTTGAGGTGCTATGTTGTAATTGCATATCTAGGAAAGTAATCTTCATTTTAAAACAAAAACTTTGAAGCTTGTAGGTAAATTTGTGAGAAATCAGGAAAGAAGTTTAATTTTTTCTACTGAATTAACTTCTAATGAATTGGGAAATACAATGTTCTAAATGATTAGAACTAAGTTATTCTAAGTTGTTCTAAGTTATTAAAACTAAACTCAAGTGAGCAAAACATTACTGGTGCTCAGTAAGTAGTCCAGATTCCCTTATTTCAGTGATGTTTCAAAATGAAAATTGTGCTAGTGTTTGCAATTTATTGTAAACACTCTTTGAAAAAATAGTTATATGACAGAATCACAGGCTAGTTAGGGTTGGAAAGGACCTTAAGGTCATCTAGTTTCAACCTCTCTTCTGTGGGCAGGCACGCCTCACCCCAGACCATATATGTATAAATGTATAACATATATACCAAATATATACCATGTCATTATTGGTCTGTGCTCAGCAGACTTGGTAGAGAGATTCAAAAATGCAGCTCAGATTGTGATATTTTTTAATCACCTGCAAGTACCACACTTTTATTCAATAGAGTAGTAATGTCAGTGATACCACCTACTCTTCTCGGATTAGGCTTAGATCACTGAATATTTAATATCTTCTAAGAAGTTTCATGGGACGTATAACACTGGAAAGGAGAGATTATCTAGCATCCAATCCCTATTTTTCATGTCAGCAGATCTGAGAATAGAAATCTGCGAAAGAAGCAAACTCTTCTGAAAAATTGATGCAATATTGTAATGAAAATGAGGACAGAATTGCATTTGTAGACTATGTAGAGAACCATGAATTATGACCAGGAACACTGTGCCTGCAGATTGCGAATAAGTTCTGTATTTTCATGAACCCTGCAGGGGTCCCAGAGAGTATGAAATGTTTTTCAAGGAAGCTAACAAAATGTTATGGTGCATGTGCACAAAAACCAGCTATTGAACATGTATTTAAGTACCTTATGCAGTCTAATAAAACCATTGAGCTTGACTACAAAGATGATATTGTTTTTAGTTCTTGTGGTCAGAATGAGAACTGCTCAGATTCCTAGCATAGTGACAGAAAACTAACTTTTCTATAACAAGCTTTCCACTAATTGCTTCAAATATTTTGTTAGAACAGCCACAGTCTTCTTAAGAAAACTGCAACATAAATAAATGTAGGTGGATTTTGATGACAGGCCTTGGACAAAAATAAGCAAGGAAGTTAGTGAAAAAGTCAACATGACATACTTCTTCATACTTATTTTCTTTATACATAAATTCTTACTTCCTAGAATTTTCAGGTTCTAATGTTTCCAGGCTAAGCCTTTGGCATAAGTCAAGTATTTTCTGAGCTGGCCTATATTGTGTCCCTTCAACTAATTTTTAAGAGTCTAAAGCAATAGAAAATAAACAAACAATAAAAAACTTTTAAGATAAAACTTTACTCTGTGTTCTCTCTTAAGAACTAGGGAAAGAAAAAAAAAGACTGTTTTTCATCATTTCCTGGGAAATATTTTCTATGCCTGGAGACACTGAGTATTTAGTGAGGAGCTTTTGAGATTAAACCTTAGAACATATATTTAATGGCATTTAAAGGTAAGAGGTGCTCCAGAAAAGTTTATCTACTATTATGATTAACAGGAGCAAACTGGTTTATTTATCTTGGCTTCCCATTCATTCTTCAGGTTTTTACATTCTCTTAGCAGTTAAAACTGCTGATTTTCTTGCATACTGTAATTTTCCTTTTCATCAGAGCACCTCTTTTAGACTAATTTGTCCCTTATACAATTAGACTGTGTTCTAAATTCTGGGCAGAGAGAAGATATGTTTTTTTTCCTTTAAGGCACATTTTCTACAATCAACTGCTTGCCAAATAAATTATGTGGGTTTGTTTTGTTTGTCTGTTTTTGGCATTTCAAGCAAAATATTTTGAATTTCTTTATCATTTACCACCACACATGCTAACGGATTTACGGATTTCTTTTTCATACATAAAATAATTATTCAGTTCTGCAGGTTTGACTCCTGTGTAACACAGGTCAGACAATATTATGGATTGACCTTTATTAATTCCAATGACACAGACAGTGTCAAACTAAATAATTTAAAAATGGAGTATTTGTTACTAAAGCGTTTTTTTTTTCTGATTCTTAACAGCCCTTAATGCTAGAAAACTGGGCCTTAGTCCTCATAGAATTTGTCTTGATACAACTTCCAGATGCAGAAGTTCATTCTGCTTTCTCCCAGAGAAAAGTTTTAGTACAGCCTATTTACTATGCATCCAAATACTTTATATACTACCACTGGCGACCTTTTGCTCTATTTCCTGTATGAATCAGGATGAGACTGAGTATTTGTGGTTTGATTCCATTCCAAAAAAACACTGAAAGGAGGGAAAAGCATCTGGTGGTGATGTGCTTGTGGGCACTCATGCTAGGGGAATAAACAAATCAATTCTGTACATGATCAACCAGTTACTGGGTGTGACCATTGAATACCAGTCAACTTTAAGAAATTAAAATAGACAAGTGACAGTTATTATAGCTCTTTTAACAAAATAATAATGCAAATTGTGCTCATACATCAGAGTGTGTATTCTGTTTAATGAGATCTGTTAGAAATATTGTTTGGAAGGCGGTGTATAAGGGTCCTACCAGAAAGCTGGTGAGGGACTTTTAACAAGGGCATGTGGCGGCAAGACAAAGGATAATGGCTTTAAACAAGAACAGGGTAGATTTAGATTAGATATTAGGAAAAAGTTCTTTACTGTTAGTGTGGTGAAACACTGGAACATGCTGCCCAGAGAAGCTGCTGTGGCTCCCTCCCTTCCTGGAAATGGTCAGTGTCAGGTGGGATGGGGCGTTGAAAAACCTGGTGTAGTGGAAGGTTTCCTTTTCCACGGCAGAGTGGTTGGAACTAGGTGATTTTTAAGGTCTCTTCTAACCCAAATCATTTTATGATTCTATGATTCTATACTAGTTCTGAACTTTTGTTTTTGAGGGGCCTATAATTTTGAAGAGAAGGGGACGATGTTAAATTGGAATCATATTTTACCAGAAATGTGTTACTTCCTTTTAGTTCCTCCTTCTGTTTAAATTCAGTTCTTAGAATTCATATACTAGCAATATTAATGACACTCAAAAAAACAAGTTTTAGCTATGGAAACATGACACTGTTAAAGACACGGTGTTTATTTCCTTTTAGTGAACTTTGTTGGGTTTTCTTTGGCATTAGAATATAATGCTCAAAGAGAGTACTCATGATAGCAGAACTTCTCTATAATTGCTATAAAGCTACATAAATAGATCATAAAAGGCTTTTAAAGAAAACACTATGGACTGCAGGTTCTGTGTTCCATGTTTGAGAAAATACTTTCTTATCCATCAGACTGCAAGTCCTATTTGTGTTGAACCAGTTAAAGTCAGTATTTAATCAGGAAATCTGTTAGTGCCTCTAAATTAAATTTGGTATCCTTTGGTCCCCATTTTTATCCTCATTTTAGCACCTCTCAATCATTTAATTCTGCAGAAGGCAGACTTGCTAAAACAATGATTCAGACATGTTGGAAGCTTGTTATCATCCCTGCGCTAATGTTCTGTATCTGAGTCATTGGTTGTGACAATATGATAGCTTGACTACAAAACAAACGTCTGTAGTCAAATAATCTGTGTGTATTTATCAGAAAAAAAGCAGGTCAGCAATTAGCTGTGATGAAACCACATAGCTGTTATCTTACCTGTGCACTTGTAAGAATATATTTTCAAGATATAGCTGAAATTTGCTATTTATAGGATGACCTAGGGAAAGGATAGAAAAGACTTGTGAAGAATTTTGAAAAGGTATGTATAACTTCACCTTGGCACAAGATTTTATAGCAGAACAAGCAAGCGTGTCACTGATATTTCTTTAAAAATATCCTCAGTGATGCTGATTCTATCCTCAAGCAGCCTGTTATGAGAAACACACATAATTTATCAATGTTTGGAATCTGCCTTTATATAACTTGTAGACCTCCCAAACACATGAAGTTCTTAATAGAAAAAGTGAATTATTTCTGGTCCAAACACCACATAGTAATGAATTTCTCTTAACATCCCACAGTTTTACACTGTGCTGGCATCCTGAAGTGCCAGGAAAGAAATGAAAGTGAGTCTGTGGCTGTGGAGTTAATGTAAATGATGTGCATTGAACATTAGGCAGCTTGTTTCTTCCTGTTCTAAATTGGTTCTGCAGCAAGTTTATTACTACAATCTCTGAACAACCTGTCAAAAGTTTCATAGTGTGAACTCTAAAATGAATCAATTAGTAGTTTATTGTCTATAGTGTATGTATTTTATGTTTTATTTGGGTTTATTGAAAGAGAGCAACCAAGTTATGACAAGTAGAAAAAAATAGTAGCAGCATAGTCATTTACCAGATATAGCTATTTGAGTTCTTGTAACATTATAATTATAATCACACATACAATAAGTGCAACAAGAAGGAAGCTAGAGAATCTTGTAAGAGTGGTCTTGTTTCATATTTTTGCTAAGTAGCTATTTGTTTCTTTTAATGTTTATTACAAAAATTAAGTGGAAGGTTTAAACACACATAGATGAGCATAGTCCAAGAGTTGTTCTGTCTCTCCTTAAGAGTCTTCCTTTCCAGTGACAACTAAATGCTTGTTCATGAAATATTTGCCTCACTCAAGAGCATCACATGCATGTGGACAGAAACCTGTCACTTCTGATTATATGAGAATTACTGTTATATAATGTCAAGAAATGTAATAAATTATTAGCTTGTGTCATTTGATACAGTGCATATCACACTGAGAAATTTCTCAATGTTCCAAAAGGGTTTCAAAACTAGAAATTTATACAAAGAGAGAGAAAATAAAACCAGAATATTTTAAGTAACTCCTAGGTGTTTTTCTGCTCTGAAAAAAAATTAACAAAATAGACAGTTCAAGAAAATTGTAAATATTCTTCTGGTTGATCTCATTTTCATGTCATTATAATACAGATCAGCTAAAATAATGTATTGCAGCAGACATAGGAAACTATTTTATTGCGTATTTAAAGCATTGAAAGTTACACGTCATTTCAAGGCAAATAAAAAGTCAAGCAGAAACCCACTTTACAATTGAAAGCTGTTTCAGTAAACATGGATGATTGATAGCTGTTTATTACAACTAATGTTCTAGTACTATTAAGCAAAATGCTTAGTAAGGCGCTCAGCAGTGATGAAAGCATAATAAGATGCTAAGTGGTCCTAAGGAAAAAGTGCTACTTAGCAATTTTTTGAAGTGTTAGCTGATTGTTGGTTCTAGCCACCAAGTCTGTATTAGCAGAAATTATTTCTATCTGCCTTTATTTATTTCTCTGACAATGGAGTAGAGAAGAGTGAGTCAACAGTTTTCCAAGTAGAAAAGGTTTTTTTTAAAGTACTCACCCTTTGTATACTCATGTGTAGTAGCGTGAGTACAGTGCAAAAAACACTCAGGTTTGGTTGGAGGTGACTCCTGAAGAGCACTCAAAAAGGACTAAAGCTAGATGTCACAAAGAGGTATGAGAGGTGTAAGAGTCTCTTTAAATTTTATATTTTTGGCAGAACTATTTTTTTTTGTTTTAATTACTGCTCTTGTATTTGTTTGGAATGAGATGTTGCATTTAGGTAATATCATTTACTACTAGTTTCAGAGCAGGTTGAAATATCTGTGGCCACTGACCCCCAGTTCTGGAACTTTGCAACCTATATAAGCAGTGGTAATTATTGACTATTTAGATATTATAAAGTGCTTCAATTATGACAAGCACTGTGAAAGTACTAAAATTTAATAACCTTGTCCAATAGTTAGGATAATGCTTGTAGAGTTCGAAAGTATACTTGTAGAAGTTGTTACAATAAAAAAAATTTGCAAAAGCCATTTATGCTTACCTTGCTATTGTTCCTGGCACTCTTAATTTATTATAGAAGTTCATAGGATCAGCATTTGTAAATGTGATTTCAAAGCTACTTTTGACCAATAGTCTTACTGGACGGAGTGTGCATTGGTTCAGCATTTAGAAGTGCTCAGATATTTGTCAATACTCAGTCACTCATGGGACAGAATAAGATCTGATGTGAGTTTGGTCAGCTAACTAAAACAATATTTTTCTACTTACGACAGAAATGAACTGACCTAGAATAAGTGAATGAAATGATGCTGGTTTATCATGGGTGAGGATTAGATTTCACAACACTGAATACACACTGCTTTAACAGTAGTTTGAATGCACACTGCTTTACAAGCAGAAAATGTTACATTTCTGTTTCTCACTGAATTTAATTTTATGTTTAGAACCAGTTATAGGGTGATTAAGCAGCTGTTGATTTCTTTCAAGAAAGATGAGGTTAGGACCCTCATTTTAGTCTTTTGGCTCTTAAAAGTAGAAAATTAATTGAAAAATCCTGGAAAGAATGGAAAATAAGAGTCATAATTTCTGTAGTATTTTGTGTTGATATTGATGTTTTTTATAGTGGTATTATTATTTTGCTATTAATTCAATATCCTTAGTGTTCCAGATACTGCAATAAAAAAAATGCACCTTCAGGCTTAATGCATAATGGAGAAAATGAACCAACAATGGGATACCAAGTGAATATGATCTGTTGTTCTAGCACTAAAAAGGTTCGGCAGTATTTATTAGTACTCCGTATCAATGCAAATTTATGACCACCGAGTTTGTGATTAACCTCCACTGCTCATGTGAAGCTCATTAAAAATACTGAGCACTGAGAGAATATCTGATTACAGGTTAATGTTAATATGAGTCTGATCTGCAATCGGAGGAATGACTTTTCCTGACACTGAGAAGATGAAATTTGGGGTGCAATATTTAAGAACTTTCAAGGGTGTTAAAAAGCAGAAAAAAGACTGATTATTCAAATTAGGCATTACAGCACTTCATTGCAGGCCCTGATTGTCTTTCACCTTATTAAAAAGTTGTTTAAAAATAATTTATGATTTAGCTGCTAACAGATGATAAAATATTCATTTGAGATAATGGCTCAATCAGATTATATTTTATTGCTCTCTGTTTATTGGTCTTGATAAAGGGACAGTGGATTAATTATGCCTCTATTTTACCATCTCAGTAACATTAAGAAGTATCGCTACTGGGAAAGGAATTCATTCAGAGAAGAGTCTTTTCATTTTAATTACATAATTTCAGGTAATAAAAGAAATAGGCATGACTATTTTGTGTCTCAGAGAACTAATTTTAAAAATCTATCCAAACTGTCTTTCAAAAAATGACTCGGTGAATAACTATTTAAAGGTAAAAGTAAAGCCTTACTGTGCTATTCCTTCTTCATAGAATCGCAGAATCATAGAATAGTTAGGGTTGGAAAGGACATTAAGATCCTCTACTTTCAACCTCCCTGCCATCAGCAGGGGCTCCTCACACTAGACCATGTTGCCCATGGCTCTGTCCAAGCTGGCCTTGAACACTGCTAGGGATGGCGCATTCACAGCTACCCTGGGCAACCCATTCCAGTGCCTCACCACCCTTACAGTAAATAAATTCTTCCTCATATCTCACCTAAACTTCGCCTGTCTAAGTTTGAACCCGTTACCCCTTCTATTATTACTACAGTTCCTTATGAAAGGTCCCTCCTCAGCATCCTTATAGGCCCCCTTCACATACTGGAAGGCTGCTAGGAGGTCTCCATGCAGCCTTCTCTTCTCCAGGCTCAACAGCCCCAACTTTCTCAGCCTGTCTTCATACGGGAGGTGCTCCAGTCCCCTGATCATCCCCGTGGCCCTCCTCTGGGCTTGTTCCAACAGTTCCATGTCCTTTTTATGTTGAGGACACCAGAACTGCACATAGTACTCCAAAGTGAGGTCTCCCGAGAGCAGAGTAGAGGGGCAGGATCACCTCCTTTGTCCTGCTGGTCGTGCTCCTTTTGAAGCAGCCCAGGATACGGTTGGTTTTCTGGGCTGTAAGTGCACACTGCCTGCTCATGTTCATCTTCCCATCAACCAACACCTCCAAGTCCTTCTCCACAGGGCTTTTCTGAATCTCTTCTCTGCCCAACCTGTAGCTGTGCCTGGGATTGCTCAGACCCAGGTGTCAGACCTTGCAATTGGCTTAGTTGAACTTCATGAGGCTGGCATCAGCCCACCTCTCAAGCATGTCCAGGTTCCTCTGGGTGGCATTCCTTCCCTCCAGCATATCAACTGAACCACACAGCTTAGTGCTGTCAGCAAATTTGTTGAGGGCGCACTCAATCCCACTGTCCATGTCACTGACAAAGATGCTGAACAAGACCGCTCCAAACACCGATCCCTGAGGGTCACCACTCGTTACTGATCTCCAACTGGACATTGAGCCATTGACTGCAACTCTTTGCATGTGGCCATCCAGCCAGTTCTTTATCCACTGAGTGGTCCATCCATTAAATTGACGTCTCTCCAATTTAGAGACAAGGATATCATGTGGGACACTGTCGAACGCTTTGCACAAGTCCAGATGACGCCAACTGCTCTGTCCCTGTTCATCAGTTCTGTAACCCCATCATAGAAGGCCACTTGTTTGGTCAGGCAGGATTTCCCCTTAGTGAAGCCATGCTGGCTGTCACCAAACACCTTGTTGTTTTTCATGTGCCTAAGCATGCCTTCCAGGAGAATCTGCTCCAAGATTTTGCCAGGCACAGAGGTGAGACTGACTGGTCTGTAATTCCCTGGGTCACTGTCCTGTCTTACTCAAACTCCGACAGCAACAGACATTGCAGCTACTCCAGCTCCAAGCACAGCAGCTACACCAACCCCAGTGACAAGTACAGCAGCTACCCAAATCCCAACAACAGGTACTGCAGCCTCTCCAACTACAGTGATAATCACTGCAGCTAAACCAGAGGACCAATTCGTACCAATATCGCTTGCCCCTGTAAGCAAGAGGAAACTTTGGTGGAGGTCCGTAGTGGTCCTGACATGCAAATCAGTCATCCAACCTGGATCTAGGGGCTTACAATAAAACTGTAATTTGGGATGTGCATTCAACAACACTCAAGAAAGCTTGTGTTTCTTTCTTATTAGTTAGTGGAGACATTGCTGTTATCTTGTTGATCACATCTGTGGGGATCTGGCGACGCCCATCTTGCCATTTTATTCCCAAAAATTGAATCTCCTGTGCAGGTCCCTTGACCTTGCTCTGTTTTATGGCAAAACCGGCTTTCAG
>WYDI02005076.1:0-25565 GCA_009867235.2 Psittacus erithacus | reverse complement strand
ACCAATTGTAAACATTCTAAGCAGTAGTTACAAACATTGGTATTATCAGTACTGTTCTCAGGCTGAAAGTTAGAAACTCAGTGCTGCACCAGCCACTAAGAAGGAGAAAAAATGACTGCTACTGCTGAACCCATGACATTTCCATTATTATTATTAAACCACAACAAACCAGAACAAAAGTAAGAAAAAATTTCAAAGGTGAGAAAAGCAACTCACAGAAAGGGAAATTATTTCTGTTGCATCTAGATACTAAAGGATATAATTCGGAATGGGATTGAACATTCAAGGCCAAGGAGTCCATAAACAGGAGTTTCTGAAGTGAATATGTAGGGGTGTACCCTCTTAAGATCTCAAATGATTCCCTCATATCATGAGGGAAACATAGAGGTTTTAGGTGTTTGTATTATTCTTCAATAGAGTGTCCCATTGCTGCTGCCAGAGACAGGATAAAGACCATTAATCTAAGCCAGTAGAGCTTTTCTTATATTCTTAAATGATATTTTTAGTGAATTAAGAGTTTACTCTTTGGGAGGTTTGTGAAAGATGTTTCAGTATGTTGAGCATCAGAGAGATTTCATGGCTGAGAGACTACAATTATAATTGCTTTCACACTATGTAATGCTGAGTGGAGGATTTGCATTGATGTATACATTTTAGAAGCTTGTACTACTTGTTTTGGTAGTAAACCATTTGTAATCTAAGCAGCATTTACTTATAACCTAAAATTTAGAAAAAATAGAATTTGAACTTTCAGGTCTGTATTTCTGTATTGTCAATATACAAGTACTGTGTGGTGAAAGACTTGTATAGGTCTATGGAAACTTCTTTCAGTTCATACTTTTTCAAATAAAATTATAAACTCCTCCCCCAGTCACCACCACCATCGAATTTATGGAGGAGTTACTGAATAGGCACTGGCATTTTTGCTCTTCCATGTAATTATTTTGGAATACATAACATATGGATACACAGTTTCAGAAATGTCTCTTAAATAAGCCTGTGATGGTGGCAGAATGCTAGCTGGAAATAAAACTTGTGAAGAATGGACTGTGGAACAGCCTCAGGATGCCAGTACTGGTATTCAGAAAGGTATGAATAAAATACATTCTTGTTTACTTTCATGCTGTATGTGCTGTTCTCCTCATTCAGGATCATAATGCAGCAAAATAGACCAGAGCAGTTCTATAAGAAGACCTTTGAGAAAGACACATGAGCACACTGACAACCCTATTTGACCTCTGAAGGAAGAACTCCTAAACTGCTTTATTCCCAGAAAATTCTGGGCATTCAATTCTATCATACACAGTAATGGAAAAAATGTGGTATTTTTTCTCACCTACCACAGAAACAAAATGTTAGGTAAGAGAACTATACTACAGAAAAATAAAATCGTAGGTACAGGAAACCATCTTAACACTTTTTCAGGTTTATGATTTTGGTCAAACTTAACAGGAAAAAAAAAGGTCCATGTAGTTAGGAGCTATATATTATCCCTCTTAATTATCATTTTATTGTTGAAAAATACTGTAGCTGTTACATTTTATTCAAATTGCACTCATAATCCAATGTAAAAAGTGTGTAAAGTATTATTTAGCATGGTTCATTTTAATTGGAGATGCAGTGAGAAGTAGCCTAATCTCTGTTCACATTTGTAAAATGCAGCTGTGGGTTCCATGTTATTTCTAAGTTTCACCAGCATAGTGATGAAGGCACAGATGAAAGACTGTTTAACTATATACTGGTTCCTTTTCACAGCAAATTAAAATTATATGTACAGCATATTAATCACAATTTCACGGCAGAAACATTGGAGGTCAGCTGAATAAAATCACATTTATCTGCAGAAGAATTGGAGGAACAAAACATTATTCCTTCAACTGGGATATGCTTTTTTATCTCTAATTCATAGTTATTGGAATAAGATGAAAGCTGTACTAATCACTGCACTGAATTTTCTTTGCATACAGAATAGCTAAGCTGCTTCTGGTTTTACGACTGCTAAGAACTCTATAGATAACTCTCGTAACTCATTATGCTCAAAATCATGTTATGGCAGAAAGGAAACTTACATACATAAAGCCAAGAATTTATTATTAGTATAACTGAAATCTTAACGGTCTAATCTAGGAATCATTATTAGTCCAGTTATTAAAAAAAAAGGGAAGAAAGGGGAAGCGGAGAAGTCTCAATAATAGCAACCCAGTGAAAGCTGTTACATATAGGCTTACTGGTAACTAACCTTGTCCTGGTGTTACAGTCATCCTGCTACTGCTGTTCTAGGTTCTAAGGCGAACAATTTCAGTCTCATGTGTACATGTATGTTGGTGAAAGGGGGGGAAGTATCATGCAGTGAGTCCTTTGCTGGGAGGACTGTGATGTTGACGGCTTCTTTGTTATTCCAGGATCCACTTGTGGTAATTTTTTATCCTTGTTAACTTACTCTTTGTTCTCTTTATTACCACTAAAACATTGTTTTGGGCATGCATTTTTGTGGGTTTTGTTTGTGGCACTGGGTTTTTTGTGTGGGTTTGTTTGGGTTTTTTTTTTCCCCTCAGCTCATGTTTCTTGAATTGATCATCAGTGAGACTCCTGTCCTTGGAGCCTCCAGTGTCAGTTGGGTCTCCACCTCCTATCATCCCATGCCTGTAGTCCTATACACCATGGCCAGTATTCCCACTTCTGAAGGGCTCTGCCAAGCCTGCTCACTACATTATTATGTTTTACACAGAATAGCTACTTGCTCCTCTATGTATATAAACTATGGCTGTACCATAAAAAGTTCAAGACAAGTTCAGACAGAGCAAGCTGAACAACTCTTAGTCCTGAGGCCATGTAGACTCAGCAGACTGTGGCCTATTACTATGCTTATGGATTGCAGAGTGAGAGCCTTAACGTATAACTAATTTATCTCTCAAAATTAATAGACTTAATTTTGAGAGAATCTGATCCAAAGTAGGTTCACTAAAGATAACATGGTTAATACTCAATTTATCTAACCATATGAACTAGTCTTGATTTTCATATGTTTATTTTTGCTTATTATTTTTTCACTCCATTCTTTCATATCCATGCAACAGAATTCTTTGTTAGGAGAGTGGGTAGCAGTGAGGGAAGCCTCAATACTGATACTCAATTAGGCGTTTGATCCTGATTGGTATAGTTTGGTGAAGGAGGTTGCCAACATAAAGCTGAGTGATATCCCCGAAAAAGTATTGTGCTTTTTCAGAGGCCACAGAGGTACCTCAGCTGACACATGTCCTGGTCTTGGCTGCAACAGGGTTAATTTTCTTCCTAGTAGCTGTTGCAGTGCTGTGCTTTGGCTTTAGCCTAAGAACAATGCTGATAACACACCAGTGTTTTAGTTGTTGCTAAGTAACATTTACCTTGATAAAGGACTTTCTAGTCTCTCATGCTCTGCCACTGAGGAGGGGCACACAAAAGAAGCTGTGAGGGAGCAGAGACAGGACACCTGACCCTAACTAGCCAAAGGGGTATTCCATACTGCGGCGCATCATGCCCAGTATATAAACTGGGGGAAGTCACCCAGGAGGGAAAGATCACTGCTTGGGTCAGGCTGGGTATCAGTCAGTGGTGGGTAATTTTATTGTGCATCATTGCTGTTTATTGTGTCTTTCTCCTTTCCCCTCCCCTTGTTATTTCTCTTACCATTATTATTATTGGTAGTAGTAGTAGTTGTTTACTGTACTTCATTTTAGTTATTAAACTGTTCTTATCTCAACCTGCAGATTTTCATTTCTTTTGATTCTCCTCCCCATACTGCCTGGGGAGGGAAGAAAGGGGAAAGTAAGCGGCTGTGTGGTACTGCGTTACTGGCTAGGGTTAAAACATGACTGTGATTTACAGTGTATTTCAGTGTCTTGGTTCAGTTGAAAGTAAAGGGTGTCTTCAATGAAAACAGGTGTGGTTTAGAATGTGTGAATAGTCTGTGACATATTTGAGGACGTGACCTAGACTCCATCAAAGAAAGTGAGTCCTTCCAAAAACTTCATAGGATCATTGGATAATTCAGATTGGATGGGATCTGAGGAAGGGCTGTTGCCCAACCTCCTATTCAAAGCAGGGCCAGCTGTGAGGTCTGACTAGGTTACTTAGGGCTTAGTCCAGCTGAGTCTTGAAAACCTCCAATGTTGGAAACCTCACAGGCCTTTGGCCAGTATTTTTCACTGCCCAGTTTTGCCTTGTGCTCAGCAGCCACAAAGTTTTATTTCGTATTCAGCCACAATCTCTCTTGCTTCAGTGTCTATTGTCTCAACCTCCCATCATGCACTACTGTGGGAATTCTGGCTCTGTCTTCTTGATAATCGCCTTGTAAGTACTTGAAGATTGCTATTAAATGGATTTAAGAAGTTTTTATACCCATACTGAAAGGAATAAAGTATTAATTCAATTTCAGTGTAGAAATTAACAGTGTTGGCATGAATCTGATGATGCTTCCGCCCCTCTCCACCCCCAAAATGCAAATAAAACTTTTTTCTTAAGTATTCTATTTGCCTGCATGACCAAAGTTTTACCTTGAAAGGGTTATTCTTAACTTCTCATCAAGCTAAACTGAAGATCTGTGGTTAACCTTTTTTATATAATGGATACACACTAGACAGATTTCTTAAGAATGCCATAATTTAAAAAAATAAGTCTTTTGTGCAATGCATATTCCAAATCTGGAGAGGTTAGATCAATAACATAATAACTGTTCACTTTTGATTTCATCTAGAAGATCCTGACTATCTACCACAGAGCATCGCCTGCCATACATATCAATGTTTTAGTCTTTGGCACCATGCCTGAAGTGTAACATGTCAAGAAGAATTTTTCCCTGAATTGTGGAACAAATCAGAGGTAGACAGGCATTTAAAAACATATTTGATTTGCTGTATTTTGCAAGCTTTCTCAAGCAAACTGATAAACCATAGGAGCTTGAAATAATGTGATGACAGCACTCTATCACTCTGCATACGCTTAACTCTGTTTCACTGTCATGCTGCTGTTAAAAAGTGTTTATGGGAAATAAAAAGAACTATCAGTTTGATATAGATTTGTAATATCAGAAATGCTGAATCATGGATCCAAATAAGATATGGGTATTAAAGCATTACATGTTGAATGGGTTGATTGTATATTCCCTAGAAACTTCTACAGATAGCTGTTTTCCCCATTGATGCCCTTATGAAATGTTTAAAAGATATGTGTTGGACCAGATTTTGTTGAGAAATATTATCAGAAGCTAAAACTGAAGATCTTTTTTTTAAAAAAAAATCTTCATTTAAAACAGCCCTCAGTTAACTTTCCTTCTTCACCTATTTGTGAGGGAAAGACAAGTGTTCTGGTAAGATTTGAATTTTGATGGATAGTTTTAATAACAAAACCTATAAATTTGAAGAATGAAAATCAGAAGCAACTTAATGAAGTAGGAGGAAAACAACATTCAAACCCCAGTACTCAGTTTTCCAAGACACAGGTGCCTGACACTGAACTTGTGTTAGGAACACTATGTGCATGACAAGCATAAAAAGATGACAAGATAAAAAGACACAATAAAATTACACAGAAAGAAATCTTGAGATTGATTCCTTGAACATACAAAACTTCACAAACACCAAGATTCAATATTCCATATAACCAATGCTAATAATTTAGGTTAAAAAAAACCACCTAAAGGTGGTTTTAGTCTGCATTTTTGGCTGGGATTAGAAATTTATAACACATCGTAGTCAAGTCCTGCTGGAAAGGTATCCTCTGTAGATTAATTACTTTAAAGAACTTCATGTCTTTCAGATCTGAAAAATATAAATATAAAATATAATTTAAATTATAGAAGTCCTTGACATTTCTTAGCATAGGAGCAAATTCATTAAGTAAGGGCTGGTAGCAACAGACAGTAAAAGACACCCTTCTCTGAGATATGATGAAAGGTAACAAAACTTCCAGGTAAAAAAAAATGCAATAAAATAGAATAAGCTCTTGTCTGCTCAGAATAGATTGGCGTTCTTTATTTTTGGGGTGGGAGAATACATAATAAGTGCTTCTGAAGAATAAATCCACATACAAATTTCATGGGGCAGGAATATGGGCTTTCTGATAATCTCACAGGAGGAATAGTGAAAATCCCTCTAGGATGAAGAAATTAGGCCTCCTCATAAGTGATGTGAAAGAAAGAAAGAAAAAATAAGGTAGCTCACCCCAAGGAGAAAGAAGGAATGGTTGTAACAAAAATCTGTCCTCAGAGGATATGCTTTAAAAAGATGTCTTTTCAGGTTAAAAAAAAAAAAAAAAATTAGAAAAAAATTAGATTTATGCCTCTCTGGGCCAAACCATTTTATTAAAAAGTTTTCATCCTATTAATATTACTGAAAAAAAATAATCTTGAGGCAGTGTCACATTAAGATACCAGGTAGTCTACCTGCTTTCCAAGAAGGACGAGACCCTTGTATCCAAGCTGCCTGCCCTCCCTGGGCAGCCCGCCAAGTCGGAGAGTGTTCTCCCAACTTATTCAGGGACCCTACGAGCAGCACCTTTGGCCAAATTCCTTATATCAACTCTGAAGTTTCTGGAAATTTATATACCAAAAAATATATTACATACACTCATGACAGGATACAGATTCGAGATAGCTGGTGATAGTGACTGATTGCGAAAACAGACTTGATTTGCAATAATACATAATCAAAACCAATCGGCGATAGGACTAAATAGCTAACAAGATGTTAATAAGTAAATGTGCATAACACAGAGATCTTACCCAATAGGCATCCCTGTGGGGGGGAGAAGAGAGGTTCAGCCTGTTGACTGATCCCAGACGTTTCAATGAAGGGCTTCTTCCCAGCATCCCCCTTCTCTTTCACCAATTTATACTATTTCTTTACCTTTAAGTGGAGCTTGAGTTGCTTTAGTCATATGTAAGCTCGGGAGGGGGGTGGTCGCAGCCCAGAGGTGGGTATCTTTTGTGACATTATAATGAGCAAAGTTCAGCTTCAGAACACGATTTCACCATCACTGCTGCGGCAGCAGTTGCAATTCATCTTTCTGGATGATAACTATGCAGTTATCTTCTTTATTCCTGATAACAGGGATGAGCTGTGGTACCTCTGTACCACTCTACTCCCCATTTCAAGGATATTATGCCACATTCTTACAGACCTTGTCTGTTCCAAGCACACTTTGTTCCTGGGAGCAGCAACTGTCAAAGCTGCCCTAATATTACAGCCTCTGAGCTGAACTTTGCGAAGCCATAGTTCTTTATTTTCCCCAATCTCAGTTAGTTTCCTACAGGCAGTATCAGTTTTGTATAAATTTCCTCAGTTCTAAAGATGCTTGGAGTTTGTGAGCTTTTGTGAGCTTTTTGTCCTTCACTATTCATCATTTTTTCTTTCTGAGATATCTTGTTAGTAGTTAACTTGCCTTTTTTGTTCCTTAGACTGTTTTTTTCTATTAATGTACACTGAAATCTTCAGGATATAAACTGGAGTGAACCACAGCGTACTGCCTGGAATCTAGGCAAGCAGAAATTAACAGGGATGGCAAAGGAAGCTTCCATTTCTTCCACATCTTTCTTCCTTTATAAAACAGTGAGTTCTTACAGCAGGGAGTACTATTGCACAGCTGGTGTTCTTTCCAGCTTCATGCTCTGGAGGTAATAAGCTTGAGTGAGCCTGAGCAGGTAATGATGGCTAGCCCTGTTAAGTCAACCTATTACCTATCTGTTATCTTGTCCCACAGGTCTACTTTCTTGATCTGGTATGTCCTGATAACTGCTTTATTGCAGAAGTGAGGGAGTGTCCTTTTGCTTTCTCTTCACATCCAGACTGACAAGATTCTAGTGAGAACATGTTGTAACCTCTAATACCTACAGACATTCTCACTTAATTTGGCTTATTGAATAGTTCTTTGCCATATGCTGAAGCTTCAGCAAGAGAAGTTGAAGGAAGCTGGAAGAATGTCTTGGAGGAGATATGAGATGCTGGATCAAATGCCCTCAGAGAGAGGAGTGAACTGATGCTGAGTTATGCATTGCTTGCAGATCAGTCGTCTAAAGTAATCTAACCACTTGTTCTATAAGTAACCTCATGCGTAAGACTTTATCTTCATAGGAGGGTTCAGAGATACAAAATCAATTGATTCATTCACTGATTGCATCAACAAATCAGTAAATACCAATCTCTTCTATTTTTCTTCATATTTTCAGAAGTATGCAAGATACAAATGGAAACCACAAAATGAATGAGAACCAATAATTTTAAACAATTGCTGCATCTTAATAAACTGAAGGGAGCACAGTTCTGTTCGTGAAGTCTATTGAGACGTTGTGTTACACAGATAATGCCCTATGAACAAATCTTTTAAAGGTTTCTAATTGAGTCCTGTCTAACACTGAGAAAATTATAAAATGAGGGACTTTTTAAGAGGGCATGTAGAGATAGGACAAGGGGGAATGGCTTTAAATGGGAAGAGGGTAGATTTAGATTAGACTTTACAAAGGAACTCTTCACTGTGAGAGTGGTGAGGCACTGGCACAGGTTGCCCCAAGAAGTTGTGGCAGTCTCATCCTTGGAAGTGTTCAAGGCCAGGTTGGATAGGGCTTTAAGTAACTTGGTCTAGTGGAAAGTGTCCCTTGCCATGCCAGGGTGGTTGGAACTAGATGATGTTTAAAGTCTATTCCAATCAAAACCAGTCTGTGATTCTATGATTTAATTCTGTAATCATTGTTGAGTGTTTTTTTTCATTGAGGGGTGCATATGTGTAATGTCTGACTTCTGAGAATTCTTTTCAGTATAAGATTTTGCTACTTCTTATAACTAAACTGTGGATGAAACTGTAAATGCCCCTTCATTGGTCTGAAGTTTATGTTTTATCAGGTTGCTGGGGTGGGGAGATGGGGAAGCAAAATGGCAAAAGCACAACAACATTGCTGTCAGAAAGCTGTCATTCATTCACCTTGAACAGGTAATGGCAATAATCTTCAGTGAAATTGCCTTTTTCTTTTTCCCTTTTAAAAATCTTTGGGAAGTGTTGACTATGAGCTTTTAAGCAGGTCTGAGGAGCTACTCATACATTCACCGCGTTCTTGTCCTGTACTAATGTCCCAGGAGAAGCAGTAAGCAAATCCAGGAATGTTTGATGTGATGTCAGTGCTCTTGAAATGAATCAGCACTTTCATCTAAACCCTGAGCCTTTAACAAAGATTAATATTAAAGTGACATGCTGAGGGGAAGTTGTACAATGTCTCTACCCATGATACAGTGTTCCCAGTATTTAAATATATATATTAATGACATTACAAGCAGTTAATATATCAGTGGGATTAAGTAATAGCTATGGACATCCCTAAAAATTGGCCTTTCCCTGCAGTCCAGAATACTTCCTGGTGCTGAGGACTGGTTTCTGACTTGTGCCATCTGCAATTCCTGGCCCTGCTGGACTGGTTGGAAGCTTTTGTCTGACTCAAGTTATTTTTCAGACCAAATTGTTCTGCAGTATTTGTTTGCATAGTCTGGCTCCTTTTTGCTTTGACCATTAAGGAGATGCACTATTCTGTTTTTTGAAGTCCCTTCTCTACAGCCACCATGATGTTTAGCTAATCTTGTTTTGATTTTGGTTGTCTCATGCCTTCACCAAGTTGATAGCAATCAAACTTGTTTTGTGATATAAAGATGATATCCCTTTCCTCTCCCTCATTCCTTGTCAGCCATGAAAATCTTTTGGTTTGTTAATCCCTGGATTATTAGGCCCTCAAGAACATAGCCACCCTGCCCATTCAGTCAGCAACTGGGAGAAAGCTGGGACATTCCCTACTCCTCTCCTCCATTCTGACCAGTTGTGGCATGTGAGTGTGGGCCTGTCCCACTTTAGACTCTGAAAAATTAATCTCTTGATGTAAAAATAATTCTCTAACATAGCAGAAGTCTTAATTAGAAGTTACAAAGTTTTCCAACATTTCCATGTAAATATGGCTTGATCCTTTTGCTTGGAAACAGAAATCAGTTTTTTTAAACTTGTGTCATTTATTTTTTCTCCTCATTACTGAGCCTAACAACAAAGGGGCAAATGAGTGTTAATTCTGATGAGCTTTCTTAGATACAGATACCTGTCTGCAAAGAAAGGGATTGATGCCACCACATCATCCCATGCAGCTCACAGAAGAACCTATTAAATAATGAAGCTTGAGTTGCTATTGAGCTGTGAAGCAAACACAAAGGTAGTAAAAATATCCAAACAAAAAATGCAGTACTTGTCATTCTCTGTCCTCTTTTTTACTGTTTATGGCATGAGTTTAAATAAGGTTTTCCACCATCCTACTTTTTCTGCAGTTGCATGTCAACTTCATGGTTTTGCTATTTGAGGAAGGGGCAAAACCTGTTTCTTTCTCACAAGACAGCATTATCAAACTACTTACTTGTTTGCTTTTGTTTTTTTTCTACTACAACAGAAGGCTGTGGAATTTATGCACAGGATACTGCAATAGACCCATGTTCTTAAGCTATTTTTTACCATTCACTGTACTCATCATAGCCTGTTTTTTTACAGTGTATATAAAATAGCCTATTTTTTGTCAAGTCATTGTCACTTGTAAAGCATCCAATGTAGTAAAACATAACTGCTATATTTCTTGTGGATTTACAGAGTTTCATCATTTTTACCTTTGGTGCAAGGACTTGATGCCTGGGATGTGGTTTGAAAAGAGCGGATCATTCTTTTGAAAAGCTTTGATCACTGCAGTCATATTGTTGTACCTTTTATCTTGCTGGTACATTGATTTTAGCCAAAGATTGCCTTTCATGAAACTCTGAACTTAAAAAGCACTTCAGTTTCAAGAAAAAATATACCGTGAAAAGTCTGAAGACTCAGTTTTGATCTTTTCATGTGCATATTCTAACTTACTTTCTGTGGGACAGTTGTATAATGTGTGTGCTTCTAAAACATGAGTTACTTGCTACCAGTATGGCAAAAATTGAGAATTTTAAAGTGTATGATAATAATCACATAATTCTGCCTTTCGGTTGGGATCCCCTTTTGCTTTGTTTTTTTGGGGGGGAGTTGTTAGATAATTGTGCAAACAACCTGTGGCTTAATGTCATTACTTATACTAAAATCCAGGATTCAAGGGGTCAATGTATATTATATACAATTTTAATTTGTTTTCCTAATGTCTGCTATGCTTTGGTGATCTCTAGAAGTTTCAAAACTGGACTACATAAAAAAACTTGTATCTTTTTACAAATGTGCTGAAAGATGCAAAGAAATCTGTGGAAAGCAGAACAAAGATTTGAAGAGCGTGCTACAAGTATTACTACACTGACTAATTTTTAGTATAACTGGAAGATTAACTAAATAAACAGAAGATAAAGACAAGAAAGTGTGTTTGAATTCTGTGACTCCATTCTTGTTTGTACTTCTGAGTTTGTAGCACTAAATCTCATCCCACTGGCACTTGCATGAAATTTTGAACAAAAATAATCGAAACATAATTTCAAACTGTTAGGCTCACTATATAAATTCTAGCACAGCATGAAATGGCAGAAGAAAGCCTTCACATTAACTTTTCTCTTAACAAAATAAATCTGAACAAAGTTGTTCTGCAAAGGCAATGTAGAAAGATACATCTGGCAACTTCATCTGAACAGCCAGTAGGAAATGAGATGTCTGTGTTACCTAGGCAGTAACTCAAGGTCAGTCTGTTCTCCCAGAGCACTCCTGTATCAACATTAAAAGTCCCTCTGAAGTCTTAATTTTAGCCAAGAAATGTTCCCAAATGGTGGCTGAATGTGAGAAGTATATGGGACTTTCTGGAGCACTGAAACTTCACAGCCTTTACTACTGCATGGCCAAATTAATGTCTTGATTTTATATTTCTATGTAAATTCATATTCTTGAGACTTACTTTCTGAGAGCATCTTACATCTTTTATACTTACTCACGTCTAGAATTAAATGAAAGGGAGAGAGTTTTGCTTTATCTCTCAGTTGTCTAAAGGTTCCCTTAGTACTGCTGGACATAAACTATTTAAACTGAGGGAAACATGAAATAATGTTTTAAGATGCATCTAAGTCCTGCTGTTAAGCAGTGACAACTTTGTCATTAAGAGTAATATCTAGGAATTAAGATAAATTTCACCTAACTTAATTGGATGACATATAAATGCATGATTCCAGATACAACTGAGACAATGTTTTTTTCCATTTCCTTTCAACCATATGTGGGACTAAGAGTTGAGCAGCAGTTGGAAGGAGGAGAATCGTCTATCTTTTAATTGTAAAATAATTTTTGAAAACTTTTGCAGCTGCTATTCTTTTTTTTTCTTTCCTTTTTTTTTTTTTTTGTGGAACAGGGAAATTGGTTCTAACTCATCTGTGAAGGCAGTCGCAGCTTTATCTGAGTGCTCCCACACTTGCTCTTCAATAAGTAGCTCTCATGATTACAAGATACTCATCAGACTTGAAATTTTGGTTGTACTATAAGCTCATTTTGCAATAGCTTGGTCTACCTGTCTCTAGTTTCACCCTCTATGCAGTTAAAGAAGTTCCAAAAGCCAATGTACTTCTAGACCGTACGTGCTCTTCTCATTCCTTCTTTGAGTACCTTTGTTTGCCTTCTATATTAAATGTCAGGCTCAATAACCTTGTTTTTATCAGAAGGTATTCCAGTTTTCACTAGCGTTTTCCTGGGACTTGCATGTTTGTCTACATTCTTTATTCATTTTACATTCATATTTGCAGGTTTGGATTTTATTCATAACATATGCAAAGAATTAATTTATTTCTGCATATCTGAGATGTAGATTAGTTTGTCAGATTATTTGTTAGGAATTAGCTGTTTAGCAAAATAAAGGCTCTTAACCCTCCCTGTGAAATCTCATTAATACCTAAAATCTCTGACAAGACCATGTGAAACAATTACCCCATCATAGGATTTTGCCTGTTAGTTGCATCAAGATTTTACTTTTCATTTCTTCTTATTTACATTGTCTAGTCCTGTAGACAAAAGATGAGGTGAACTTACGAATGAAGCTTACATTCCAAGCCAGTCATATAGGCAGTAAAGAAATGCAAGATTTCCAGATAGATAGAAAATAATCTTTCTTTCTTAGAACCGTATCTTCAGACGGTGAAATAGCATTCCTGGGGATGCTATCATTGCATATCTTGTGATAGAAGCAACAGCTGTTCTTCATTTGCTTTGGGTGTTCCAACCCACATTTATTTTGCGGAACCAAATCCTTTATATATGGAACAATTTCTTAAAACATGATGCTTTTAGAGATTTTTTAAAATAATTATTTTTCTCTGTTTATTCTAGGAAATAATCAATTCAGTAATCATCAGAATGCAGTGTCACACAATTAATCTTTCCCCCATAATTTGTAAAATCAGAATGCAGATGGACAAGAATAATAATAAAAGTTAAAAAATGATACAACAATGTTGAATGTAAAAAAAAAAATCTGTACTGCAGACATTATTGGACTGCACTCATATACAAAATGATGATGCCAGACTTGGAGAAAGATGTGAAGCATCAGATTTAGTGAAACAGAGGCAGTATTTTGATGCCTTTATGATGCCTGTATTTGTTAGTAGTGGAACATAATGATTCATTCTAGTCACAGTTCTGCACTTTAATTCCCTTAATAGTAATTCCAAATACTTTAAATTTTGTTGTTTGGCAGCTTCTGAATGCTCAATATTTCCATTGTAACTGGACAAAAATTTGTAAGGCAGGGAGAAACTAAAAAGGTCATAAAACATTTTTAGCATAGTTCAGTGTAGTGCATGTGACTAAGGAAAGGCTGGAGTGCTGTGCATTCTCACTACCGTTGGCCTCCCAGCCTGATTCATAAAGACTGTGGTATTTTCACCCACATAAAATACTTGTAAATCTTCTTATGGTACAAGATTTCTAGGCCAGTTATTTCCAGGAAGGAATCTCTTAAGTCAGACCACAGAAAGCACTGTCAGAACTTAAGCATCCCATACCTTAAACCCACCTATTAGTTGCTGCTACTGCCACTAGCAATCTGAAGCAGTCTGAACCTGAACACTGGCTGAGTGCTGCTAATATCCCTGGCTGCTGTGAAGCCAGCTCCTGAAGCAATGCAGGAAAGATACAATGGGCTGTGGTGATTGCAATTAGGGCAATCCCCTTTTATGGCCAATCTGGGAATGCATCTGGCCCCTCTGGTGTTTCCTTAACAGCTGGGTGTGGTGGAGGGGCCCACAACTACAGTGAAGGGGAGCTCATCCCCACAACTGTCCCATCTCCTCTCATCCACTCAACACTAACCTGCAAACAGGCCCTTCATCTTTCTACCTTAAAGAATAGGGAGGGTCCTTCAAAGGACTCCTTTGCAGCTGCAAGGAGATACATGAGAATTCTGGGTGTGGATTCTTAAAGCTTTTTGTAATTTTACTGACAATGCATTTCTGGAACATCTTTGAAAATACAGCTACTCTATTATCTTCATGCATAACTGCAGCACCCGTGTCTGAAACAGGGATAGTTTTGCAGGGGAAAAATGGGGGCTCAAGCATTCTCTTGAATTCCCTAAAAATGTTAAGGATTTTATAAAACAAACAAACAAACAAACAGCCATTCTCTAACAGTCATTGGCTCACCATACTGTTCATATTTAGGCTTTCTGGAGGTTTTACAGTTCTTTGATGAAAAGGTTATCTTTTAATTGAATGTGTGCACAGTATTTGCTGATAGAAATTTTTACTCTGCCTACAAAGAAACTGCACTTTTAAGCAATTCTTGCATGCGTGAGCTAGAGCTGTTACGTTATTCAAAGAGTCACACTACTGTATTAAAATTCAGGTACTCAGTCAATGAAACCTCAATCACAATTCCAAGCAAATCTTGAACCCAACCAAGTTACAAGACTAAGGCCCAATAAGAAAGCACCCAAAGTGGGTAAGTCATACTGCTGTTGAAATATTAACAGCAGGAACAGTTACAGATCATGAATTTATTTCATCCTGACAAGCAACTGCTGCCAGTAGAAACAAGACAAAAAAGCAGTGTTTTGACTGACTGAAGTTGGGCTCTTGTCAGTTTCTTTGTCAGACAGAAAAATGGTAAGATGTCATTGTGATCATGAATAGACTCATAAATACTCAAATCTCTACCTGCTGTTCTGGAATATTCATTCAGATTCCAAACATGTGAATAAGTTTGGTAAAATGGTGTTATGCTGATTTGTTGGCCAAGTAGTTGATTACTATATTATGCAAAACTGCTAGAGCAAACCTAAATGAATGTCTCTGGAGTTCCTCAAAAGGTTAAACATTACAGTTTGATGATGATCTCCAGAGATGCTTTGATCTGGGACAGCAGCTGGGGAGGCAAGTCCAAATTTGTGCACAATATGCAGTCTTGGCTCTATTCATAGACTTACGCCACTATATGGTATAAGGAGGCAGGTGTGCCAGCAGTTACACTGTTGTCTGATCATAGCAGCACTTCCCCTGTCACGTTCATCACAGATGTAGTCTCTGGGCAGGGAGGGAAAGAAAAGAAAAGCAGAAAGCAGTGGGAAGAGTGTCACTGAGTTTGTCTGTGCTATACCATATGAGTCCCAGGGCAAGGAGGCAGCCTTTTTACCTCTGCAGGAGAGGTTCAACTACTGAGGAGGGCATTAGACCTCCTAGTGTGTACAGCTCCAAACTATACTGGGATCAAATGGGCAGCAGGTTAGGCTGATGGATCGTGCATGCGAGGAGTTAATGAGTCTTTGCCAGAGTACAGAAGGAAAAATGGGTTTTGAAGGTTACAGGAACTTTGCAATGTTACAAGCCTAAAAATATAACTGTTATTCAGCAGTAAATAAACTCTGTTCAGAATAAAGGTTGTCTTATTTTGAGAGAACTTCATAACACACCAGTGGGGTGATTAATGTGTAGGTTTTGGCAGGATATGAAGGCTTTTGAGTTTCAACAATTTGCAAAGCAAATCTGATGTGCTAAAACAGTTATGAAATACAAGTCAGTGTAGATGGTCTTTAACAATATAAATGGGTCTTAATGGCATTTTTTTCTGAAAACTTTGCCTACTGCCTTATGCATATGTAGGCATATATGTTTACAAAAAACTTGACCATATACCTCCTTAGGCTCCTGGAAAAAGAGGGGTCTAAGAATACATTGCTAATAAAGAAGAGAGGTTTAACAACCATGTTTGTCAGGAGCATTAATGAATTTTAACCGTATGCTGTAAGACATTCTAAATCAATTCCAGCTTTGTACCAAGCCTTCTGGAAAACTGCTGTGATATGCAGAATAAATAGAGGCATAGTCTGATCCCCCAGTCTATTTTGGACCAGCATTAACAGCAGAAAGAAAAACAAAAAAATGATCCTGAAGTTTGTTGCTTCTTTTGCTACAAATACTATAGTAAAAAATAGCTTAATGAAAGCATTTAAACATATCTTGGCATTTCTGAAAGCAGAATAAAAGATGTGTGGGTATCTCTAGCTGTAAGTGAGCCCTATACATACTAGATACTTCTGTGGTACATTCTGTTTTCTGAAACTGGATTGGAACCTTACATTTGGAATTAAAACAAAATCCCACGTCCAACAAGGAGTCTTACTAAACATATGCCACCTTGGAAAATAAGGATTAAGTCTTACAGAGATAATTTGCTCTGTCTTCTTGAGTTTCTGTGTTAATTCAGGGAGACTACTGTGGAGATTATAAGAAATAAAAAAGCTTGCTCAGGTTATGATTTTTAACAGATCATGAGTATTCTGGTTCCTGTCTCGATATATGCATGTAGCAATTCATGTGTTACCATTTTCCAATGTACAAAGGCACACTCAAAGGAGCTAAGAAAAATCTGGAAAAACCTGGAATGGATTGATAAGAGCGAGCTTTGCATTGAAATTACTTTTCATAAAAAACTGTTCATGGCTGTCTGCCTATCTGTTATAAGCAGTTAATCTCTGAAAGACAAAAGATGTTACAATTCTAACTTGATCAGAAGTTAAAAAGAAACCCTGCATGTGATTTGTGCTTTACTCAAGGATCGCGGTGTTACTGAAGGCTTCTACACTTCTTTTAACTCAGGATCAGTTAACACTATTAAATTGGCAGGGGTAATATCTAGGAAAGTGGAGGAGCATCTCCACTTACTTATCTCTGTTCTTCTCTCTGTTCTTCCTCCACTAAGCAACAAATCAAGCATACTAAATATGGAAGAGTTTCTGATAATCTATCAGGTAAGAAAACTTGTAAACTGTTCTCCACTACCTTGTTGAAAAAAGACTCAAGAACCAGAGACCTATAAGTAAAAAACGTGTTTTGTGGGATCATGAGGGAGATGTATTTCCTTTCCCCTACTCTCTGGTTGTCCATTCTTTGCAGCAGTACTATCACACCAGCATTCCATTGTGGCTGCTGCGGCAGACACAGATACTGAATGTTAACATTCGTTCTTCTACAGAAAGCCTTTGTGCTGAGGACCTGCTCCTAACATGGCATAAGTGTGAAGTTGGACTCTTTTTCCCTAATATCATCACCATGTCAAGTATGAGGTAGGTACCGCTAGAGAACCTGAGACCTCATTAGTATCTCTGTGTTGGCTTAGGTGCAGACAAAGTTGGTTTGCAATTAGGGGGTATTTTAGTAACAAAGATATTCAAGAGAATAGGGCTGGATATTTGTTGCAGTTAAGGACATGCTGAAGACAAATTCTAAGTTTCAATGAATGGGTAAAATGAAATTTTCTTCTTTGAAACTTTTTTAATTTGCGGAATGCATGGTGTTATGCATTGGGATAGTAAAGTAGCAACCACAGAAAAAAATGTTTTTAAAAAAATGTAGAATAGTAGAGAAATGGACTGTTAAATATATCATGTGCAATGACATACTAACTAAACTTGTATAGTATTTTTTAAGACCGATTTTCCCTTTTTATGATTTAGGTGTAGTATTTACTAGATACTAAATATTGAGCTATTAAAGTTCTAAGAAACATTGATTTTCTTTTTTTCTTTTCAACTTTGCCGGTATTATTAAAGATCTGAGTGGACTGAGAATTGGTAAGAGTTTGGGAATCCTTTGACTATTCAAGTGTTTAGGATATCATGCTGATGCAGGATTTCATTTAGGGTGTTGTTATTTGGAGATCTCAAAAGGCTAGCACATATCTGAGATGTTACTCAGCTGTGCACAAGAAACTGTTACATGTGTGCGAGAGAACATCAATGGAAAAGGTATGTTTCTGGGCAGGTGATCAGCAGGCAAAGGCTATCTGAACTGAGTGAGGAACAGCAAATGTAAAAAAATGCCTATGGAAATTACTTAGAGCAGGTACACAGAAGATGAAGAGGGAGCATGGTATCTTGGAAGATGAGAGAAGTTGTGTGGGTATATATCTGCATCCAAAAATGCCAGACAGGTCATTCAGGTGTGTTCATAGGGAGAAACAAAACATTCACTTTCAGTTTGGATTTCTTCCTGCAAACCTTTTTCCTGATTATTGAGCATGATATACAATAATGTCTTTTTACACAGTTATAATGGTTAAGGTAATGGACAGGGTTAAGAAAACAGTATCAATATCACTGGTCGTTTAAATGTAAAATGAAAAATGCAATACATGTATCAGTGATCATGCTAAAGGTAAGGGTTTTAAAGAAAATTGTATTAATAACTTGATTTTGAATGAAGTTTGAGAGGTCAGTGCAACTCCTTATATCTTCAAAAATAATAAAAATAAACATCTCGAAGCTTTTAGTATGTGAGCTGTGAAGCTGATTTTCAGCAATGTTGAGCTTTTTCAGCTTTCGTTGAGTTTATCTGACACTCATGAAAGAAGTGAATTTGATAAAGGAATACAGATGTAAAGGGAAAAAGGACAGAGAGAAAACCACAGAAATCCTGGGAATAGATCGAATGGTGAATTATTACAGTTAAAAAGAAAAAAAAATTATTCTACTCAATCTCTCAGGTCAATTTCCTTCACATATTCATTGATATTTTGTGATTCTAGAAGCTGGAGGAAGAAGTAATATTTCAAATATCCTTTAGTCTGGAATTCTAAATGGGGAGAGGAGGGAAATTTTTATCTGATACAGATAGTTTCATGAAATTGAATTTGTATGTCTGAACAAAAGAATGATTTTATGAGTGACAGCTACCCAGGACTGTCCTGTCTGACATGGCAAAAGCTGTAGAAGGAGATGTGTGAAGAGAGAAGACTGAAACAGAAGGCCACGTAAATGTTACAATGGATGTGCATCATATATTCCATGGAGGGGAATTAAAAGATTAATAACAATCCCTGTTTACCAAAACAATACACTTTATAATTTTTAAATGTTTTGTCAGCAAAGGGAAAACAATGTCTAGGGGATCATGAGGGGAAACATAAAAACCTCTGACATCTGTTCTGGTTTTCACTCATGAAATAAGCCCAGAAAGATGAAATGGATTTAAGAATGATTGCTGGTTGTTCTACACTATGGCTCAACCTCAGGGGCACAATAAACTTAGAACAAGTGCTTTGAAACAGATCAAAGATCCAATGAATTATTTTGCATTTTCAACCTCTGACCAAAGCACCATATTCTGAATACTGTTGCTGTTAATTGGAGAGCTTAAAAGAAAAGTAGCATACAGGGACAACCATTGCCATAGGAAAGTAAAACTGTATGATTAATTATGGTATATTCCCTTGTCTATTCAATATGTTTATGTAAAACTTTATTCTTTCAGCAATAATATTAGAACTTTCCCCCTATTGAGTAATAATTAAATTCATACAGATGCAAATTAAAAGGGTGAGAATGTACATAAATGTCAATGTGAACTTATTACTACCCACCTAAAACATTAAACAGAAACTGCAGTGAAGGCTATTCATTATACTGCATTTCTTACAATATAATGACAAAAGTCGAATTTATTTGTAAATCTGAGTCTATTTTGAAGAGATCAGCACCTCTGAAACTCCATTTTCAAATGGCACATTGGTCTATAACCTGATTATATTCCTTTAAAGTCCATGGAAAAGTCAATGTGTTCTTTTCAGTATATCCTGAATAGTAACATGGCTCTGGATCAAGTCAGATATCTGTTAAATCCTGATGATCAAATGATTTCTACAAATTTTCCCAAGATACTTTCAATAACTATATATGGGTTGCAGACATTTATATCTGTTATTTTAGTCAGTCATGGTAAACATTGTGTAACAAAAAAATGACTAATACTCAGAGGCTGACCTTTATTCATTGCTGCTATTTGCCAGCCTTAGGATTTGCTTCTTTTCTTTGTTTTAAATTAAAAAGTCTTGCTTAACAGAATTAGTAGCCATTAAAAGATTTACATGAGCTATTTTCCCATTTTTAACGTAAGGCTAAGTAAAAAAGGTGATTGTTTCATTAAAATGTAAATATGTCAACTGAAATTTAGGTAACAGTATTAATGATTTAATCAACACTTATGGGAAGGTCCAGTAATACCGATCTGAGCACACAAAGCAACTGATTTGAGTGAAGAAATACTGTCATTATTGAAAAAGTCTTTTCATACAGTCATGAGACTGAGTCTTTAATAGTTTATATTTAGTGAATACATTCAGGGGGAAATAAAAGGCTGGATAAAATTGAAAGCAAGCTATCAACTGTATCACATTTTCAAGTTAGGCAATTTAGATTTACTTCAACAGTTTTTCTAAATAAAGCTTTGATATGTTTCATGAAAAAGAAGTGCAATTTACTATTGCATTGGTCTATTTAAATAGGTTTTGAGAGAGATAACTGTTCTCAGTAAAAAAGTAGGCACTTGCACTCTATAAAGCTGTGAACATTAATGATTATCTGCCAGATACATCTAGCAAATTCATTTCTCTTCTGTTATTTCAATAGTTGTTGTTGTTTACCTCAGAGTTGAATTTAGCTTTGTGTTTCATGGCCAATGGCTAAATCTACAAAAGATGTTAGCCCTCAAACACTGATATTAGGCACATAAACTTTAAATGTAGGTCCTCAAAACATTTGTCCATCTGTCTTGTAATTGTAGCTCCCCTACAGCACATAGGCAAAGATTTTAAGCTTTTCATTGGTAAAGTTAAAGTATCAGTTCCTCAACATCTCTAGAACTGCTTAAGTATTCACACTGCTTAATGGTCAGGTTCTACAATGGTGGTTACACATAGTTGTTGCTAATATGTGCAAACATTTTACTTCAGTTTTAAGCATATGCAGTGGCTTTTAACAAAGGTTTGAACATTTTCTTGGTTTCGCCACTTGAACCCATTGACAAAGTGATGTCAAGATGGCTGGGAAGGAGGTCTTGCATAGACTGAATCAGTTGCGCTCAGGGCATGTATCTGAACTAAAGCAGAAAGGTTTAGTTAAACCTTTTCATAAAGCTTGTTGCCACCAGAAAGATGCATACCTAAAGCTTTTGTGGACAGAAGCGAACAGGACATTTCTTTAGTATTTAAGGACAACTCACAACTCAGTGAGGTTTCCAGAAAATGAGAGCTGTCTGTATAATGTCATTTATGCACATTAGTTGCCTACTAGGATCAGTATGTAACAGTTTTGGGCAAAGGAAGACTGAAGTTGGGCAACTTTCCTGCTGCCATGACACTGACCTTCAGTACTTTGTGCTACGCCACTGTTGTCTCTTAGCACGTTATGATCCACAAACAAGGTGAGCTCATTTGCAGGCTCGACAGAACAGCAGGCTTCACAGAGTATCTTGTTCTGTGTTGGACAGGAAGATGAATTACAAGTGTCCTCTTGAAATTCTTTTCATGCCTATTCTATGGACATATCTATATTCTATGTACTGAGAATTGTCATACTGGATGGAACCTTGGGAAGGATGTAGGTGAAGTTGTTGTCTTTTATTTGATACACAGGGAGTTACATTAATGAGAGAGGATATGGGAGTTCAGATTCTTGTTTGCTTCAATAACCTGAGTCTTTCCTTTTACAGTATAGAATAGTATGTTAAACATAATCTATTATGCATTCTGAACATTTATTTTAATCTTGCTGGATAGTAAATGGCTGTTTAAAATGGGACAGTCTGATTAGTGGGTAGATCAAACATACAGTTTAGCCTTTTAATGATTTTTGGAGTCCATTAATAAAATAACATGAAAAGAAGCACAGATTTCATGTGGCTAGGGAATTTTTCTCACTTGAAGGACTACTGGATTAGTAAGGTCCCAAGTAAACCTATGAATGAAGACTTTTCATTAGGAATACAGGGAGGTACTGGGGGAGTTAGAACAAGATGATCTTTAAGGTTCCTTCCAACCCAAACCATTGTGTGATTCTATGATAAGTTGATATGAGATTAGGAGCTACTGAGCTGCAGTTTCAAGAAGGCTGAGCCAGTGTAAGTGAGGTCTGCAAGAAGGCTGACAGTGAGATTTCTGAAGTGTCCCTTCAGTCACTTCAGCAATACTAATACCTTGAAAGCTGCTCTATCTAGATGAGACAAAAATCCTACTATACAGGAAAGAAAATTTGTGCAATAGATCCATATTTCCCTTTCATAATTGTGAAGAATTATTGCTAGAGCAATGGCAAGTAAAGAATTTACTTAAAATAGCAGTGGCAAAGTCTGTTCCTGGTCAGTTGAAATCTCAATTTAAGAATTAACTCAAATCCAGTCCTGTGAAACATAGCTTAGCCAGAACAATGTTCAAAAGTATTTTATCTGGTTCTAGAGTACCATAGGTACACAGTATACGCAAACACAAAGAGACTCAGAGAACTTTTGATAAATAATAATCTTCCAGTGATACAGATATTCTTAAACTATTGTCAAATCAATTGCTGCACACTTAGATTAGTCTAAAATAAGAATAGGTTCTCAGGTATTGTATGGCTACTCTTCAGAAAGTTACCACACAGCAGGGTTGTTGGCTCATGGCTATTACTAAATTCTAGTAGTAAGTGCAGATAAATGCTGATTCTTCTAGTGATGATGTCTTAATAGTAGTAACTATACTTATGTAAATTTCTTAGTCTTTAATCAGCACTGAACTGAAAAAAATAATTCTTAAATTAACAGAAAAACTCTATTACATTTGTGTTACTTCACCAAAATTGTCATAAGTCATGGGGTTTCTAAAGACTGTTCATTTCTAACATGACTGCATTTTAGGACAGTATTATTCCAATTGTTCATCTCTCAATATGCAGAGATTATTTAATGCATTTCAGTCAAGTTGTGAAAAGAGCAAAACTCGCTGACACTTCTGAGACATTTCTATTCTCCAATCTCTTGGTTGTAACAGTTTCTCCCAGGTAATTGCTCTGAAATTCATTTTCTAGCCCTACAATTTTCAATTGTTGGCTAAAGACCGAATTAGGGACAAAAGCCTACATCCTCAGAGGATTCTCTGAGGGCTTGGACTTACATATTGCTGTTGTGTTAGCAACTATGCACTAGTTGTGTCTTTGACCTTAGTTGAATTGCGGACGGTGGTCTCTCATAAGAACTCTGTATGAAATGTAAGAAAATGTCAACTGGCATATTAACAGGTTAATTTATTCATTAGAATAATCACTGCAAAACAAACACTGCACTCACTAATAAAAAACAAATCTATGTCAAGACTGGGAAAGCACTGCCACTGTGTAATCATTCCAGTAAGCATACAGACATGTGAAGTTACAGCTGATAGGGGGCTGCCTGGCCTCTTTTAAAGAGTAAAAGATGAATGAATAAATCATAAGTACTATTTGCTCCTTTCTCATTCCAGTGGGGAAAGCATGTAGTGCACATTGTCCTTCAGTCAAATGAGAAGCACTCTTAGTGACTGAAAATCAAACACAGATCTGTCACCTGTATGGATCCTAATGGGTCAAGGCTAAACAAGCATCTGGAAAATTCCTAGTCACTTTTACTTTGCCTTAGTTTGCCTCTCTATAAATATCTCAATAAAAAGAATCGCAGTGAGGATTTTGCTGAGTTCCAAGCTTCATCATCTGACTTTATATAAAGTCTTGTAAGAGTATTACTCCAAAGATACTGTAGTTACTCAAAGAAAGATTAGAAATATATAAGATGCCTCGTTAAGGTGACTAGTTCCCACAAATCAGCTGGACAAATATTGAATTGTGACAACACAGGTTTTTGAGCAAGAGCATTCCATATTGCCCACAGAAATCACTAAGACTTGTGGTTATCCAAAATCTAGCAGCCAAAGTGGTAAAGCCCCTTTATAGACTGTTAAAATGTTTCTGTCAGACATACCAAGTGCTATATAAAAATCCATTTAGCAACAATACCACTGAGCCCTGTTTTACAGATATTTCCATGATCAGTGAATAATGTTTCATGACTGAGGAAAGATTCAGGGAATAAACCTAATTTTAAGCAGTGTCTAATCATGTAAAGAGTTTCACAATCTACTTAGATTCATTTTCCAGTGTTGCTTCTCAGACTATTTTTCTGTAAGCCTGTTTAAAACACTAATGTACTTAATACCTATTTGCAATACATATGAAGTAATCTAGTCCCTTCAAACTCAACACACACTAATTTCCTCAAGAGTCTTGAACACTTTATAGTGATAATTATGTCTATTACTGTCATTTACTCTGAAATGATATGTGTGCTCCCTTCTGAAATAGAAATCCCCAATTTTGCTTAGTAATGAAGAAAGTTTTATTTCAGTAAGCCTTTCTGATCTAATGGCTCTGATTTCATTTAGAAATAATAGGTTTACTTTTACAAAGAATGGTGACACATATGTTTAATTCAGATAATTGACTTATCAAATTTGTTCTAATTAGACATTTTTGTATTACAGGATTAATGTAGACACTGTTGGGACACTGCAGAAGAAGCATGTGCATTTCACAAGTGGGATGATTTCGTGAAAGCAATTTTGCATTCTTTCACACTGTTTCTCCAATGTACACAGGGTTTAGTACTAAAAATAGCCAATGTCACTAGAACAAAGCTGGGAAACCTTTGAATCTATTTAAGTCTGAACCTGATACATTGCATATTCTCGAATCTGTCTGTATCATTTTTTCATGAACATGAATCTCAATTCAATCACCTTTTGTTAAAAGGCAGTAATTTACATAATTGTGCACTATGGTCCCTATTGTGCAACACTTTTTGAAAAACTGTGACTAGAAAAACAAGTCTGTCCTTTTGTCTGGGAACTAGACAGAATGGCTTTGTACTTGAGGTTTTTCTTGCTGAAAAAAACAGCTTTATGTGCAGTTGTGTCCTCATACTGAAGGCATGGCTAAAGATGAAGGCTCTAGTCCTGACCAGAGTGGGACCTTTAAATTCTGAAAAGAATCTGATGCACTTAAAATGTTGTAAGTATCTTTCTGTTTTGTTTTGAGCTTATTTTTGTCAGAGAAAGCTATTTTCTTTTAGTACGATAAACATGGAATAAGTAATCTTTCAGTATATGATGCCAGGAAGCTGATGTATTTAAGATCTTTCTTTGCTCTACCCTGCACTGCAAAAATACTTGAAACTCATTGTCATGGGTTCAGCAGTAGCAGTCATTTTTTCTCCTTCTTAGTGGCTGGTGCAGCACTGTGTTTCTAACTT